>JASANE010017861.1:0-10047 GCA_030248225.1 Trileptium ribeirensis
GTTGGTTCAGTTACGTATTGCTCAATTGCATCAGTTACCAAATATCGTTTTCCTTAGCCCCGCTTAATTAGTCGTCGCCCAGAGCGATCTACATTTAGGAGCATTTTCTGAAGCACTCTAGGGCCCCTGCTTAGTGCTGCATAGCTGATTAGTTCGCTAACATTGAGTAAAGCAGGGTTAACCGCCCCTGGTCCACGCTCGCGCGTGGAGCTGCATGCTCCGTCCCTTTTGCCCGTGTCAATGTCTTACACCCCATAATGTATAGGACTGAAGCGACTCCCTTGAGCTGTTGTTAGGCTTCTAGATACGTTCGGAAGACACTCGTCCCTTCTTGATAATTATTAATTACTTCAATAAACTTTGTATCCTAATCTCGGTGTTCAGACTTAACTCAATCCGAGACGCTAGGAATTTTGGTTTTCTCTATGGTTTGTCCATTCGGACGAGCAGACCCTGCTCGCCATGGCTTGAGTGCGAGAATGCCGCAAGCCCTGACGAGTAAGGCCTTCTATTCAATTTGTCTGATAATTCGCTGGAACAAAGGAATAATATCTAAAGGACCCAGTTGAAAATTTACCTCGTCATCAGCAATAATTCGAAAAGGTCAATAGGAATTTTGAATACTTTCCTCGAAATGGCATTTATCGAAAGCGCAGGCCACGCCATCGATAATCCGACATTAAAACGCCCAGGGCTCGTCGGAACCCTGTGGGGGCCACATAGGTCAATGCTCTAACACGGAGCATACCATGATTTTATCTAGGCGAATCGTCTTGAGCTTCAAATTTCTAGGGACTTTTTCATGTCTAATTTCAAACTCACTACGCTAAACAGAATTTAACAACTTCCGATGAGTCTAAGATAGGGAATAGCGGCTAAGCTCCATGACCTGCGAGCAGGTGTCGGTGCTAGCCTCCCTGGGGGACCTCAGAAATCATACCCGATACTAGACACGTGCGCAACCCTTCGGGCGGGGTCCGAACACACCCCGTGAAGCGCGCCTGCGGCCTGCTAAGCTCCGTAGCTTCTTGGGTCTGACCAAGAATAGGCTCAAAATTCAATATTCACGGTCCACCCTTGAGGTTACGATAGCCGGGGTCGTATGGGCATGGTGTTAGGAAGTTGCGCCATGCAGCCGCGTCACCGGTTATTACACTTAATCCAACTCTGGTTCTTCACTTTTTTACTAGTTACTGAAGTTTTACTGCAGAAGTTCATAAAATAAACGAAAACCAAGAAAAACTGTTTGATTACAATATTAGATAATAAACACGTCTGACTTGTAAGCATATAATACAAACAACACATTGTAGCAGCAGGTTTTAGCCATTGCCATATACCTAATGTTACAGTATACAAAATGTATTTGACAATGAAAAAGCCACGTAATATTCTAACGTTCATAGCGCGTTTGCTTGCCCAACCAAAGTTATTGCACAATGATTCAAGCTGTGTATGTGTGAATTATAATATTTATGATTTGTTCACTATATATTGGTGATCCTTCAAAGCTTGATTGAATGTTTACGATGACGGTTAGCAATAATAATAGGGTTATGCTTATACATACAATGATTAACTACTGTGGAGATATGGAAAATTGAATCTGAAAATGCGGAACAAGATTATGTTTTGACATATTGGTTCCGCCTACACATTTTAAAGCTATAAACAAGCATTAGTTTTATGCAAGGTACTCAATTGTGGATATGTGATTTTCAACATGTTGACCCCATCGGCCTATTTAATGCGCTGCGTAAGCAACAAACTGTATCGACTGAATGAAATTCCCAATAAAGGAAAATCACGACTTCAAGTTTCGCCCAGCAAGATTTCACTACGAGATACCTTAGGTCCAAATTATTATATTCAACCAGGTCCGTCATAGCGGTAAGCCCGAAGAGCTAGGTCAAATTTTTGCTCGACCCAGTGGGCTGTCATGCTGGGCTTGCTTGGTTCCTCGTACGGGATCCATCTATCTCTGGAGTTAAATAAATACTACAAGCCCTCTTACATTGTTGCGAACGACGAAATATACCTCGCCTGTATTTTTCGTGCAGCGTGTAGCGTGTACCAGGCTAGGTAGGTTAAATATCCGGTTTCATTTTGTAATTTTAACGTTATCTTAGCTAAAGGAACCGCTTTATCTTGAAGTATTTTAGTTCTATACCAAACTATCAGATGGTCGTCCTGGTCATATTAAATCGCGTCTTGTCAGGTTACATTATAAATTCAAATTCAATTATACAAATTAAATATGAGAACTAGTATTTGCGGTTCTAGTATTTAGTATATTCCGGATATTATGTACAGCGATTCTTCTGCGGTGGCTCATTCCCTACCGTAATAATATGATGTAGATATCAGACATGGATTATGCTACGTCCAAGTCAAACTTTACCTATTAAGAACCAAATAAATACTAAAACAAAGAAAACATTAGCACAGTGAATATATATATATTTCTGACTTTATTCCATAGACTGAAAAAAATTCTACATGGGGTTGTAAGATGTATGTGCCTACTAAAACATTCGAATAGCCATTTATACTATGAAAACTGACTGTGTATGTGTATACTTTAAAAAGTCGTGTTTGTAATTTTGGTGTAAAAATATGTGACGTCGCTTGCAGTTTCCGAGGTCAGCGTGCCAACTATTAAATACCACAAAAAGCTATGTGGTATACGCAATATCATTGTTTTAACTTCAATTCTGTATTTCGCATGCCCACATCTTTCATCTGGAAACAAGATATCTGGTTTGCGCTGTTTTCTCGTGTTTTTTAATTATATGCAATATTTCTGCAGAATTTATGCCAGTAACGCAAAACCGGCAGCTTAAAAAATGTCTTAAGGAACTAGGAAAAGTTCAAAAAACAGCGATTTTAACAGTCAAGCATGCAACATCTGACATGAGTATCTTTTACGCTACTCTGTTCGCCTCAACTAACTTAACACAACATAAAGGTTAGTTTCAGTTTAGCTTGCACGGGCGGATTTAGGGGGTGAATTGGATAGCTAGCCACCCCCCTACCTTTCAACGAAAAAATATTTTTCCTCGCACCAGCACGTCTTTAACCGTTGTTCTTCTGACTGAATGCAATTGGTTTAAAACCTTCGCAAAAACTCACATTGGTGATGCTAATCAATTCGCCAGGCTACTATGCCGCAAGGCTTTCCCACGCCCGGGCGACACCAGGCCAGCTAGTTATATTTTATTACTACAAGTAGTAGGTAGTAATTATAGGCATATATATTTATAGCTATTTTCAGATTCAATCGTAAAAGGGCATTGGCATGCATAGCATCTATTGCATATTAATCTAAATAATATTTATTATTGTTAATATAATCTGTTTCATAAATAATGCATATGCCCATAAGTGGAAAAATTTCTATCATAGCCACCCCCTTTCACAAATCCTGCATCGGCCCCTGGCTTGATATCTAAACGTTCAACAAGTTCGCTCTTCAAGCTACAAAATCAGCAACCAAAGTCTTTTCACATCTCAGCCAACAAACAATCCCGCTTTCGCTTCAAGCTTTCTGTATGCACTTAACTGTGACTCAAATTAACAACGCCAAATTCCATGTTCTGCTAGAATGTGTTCATCAATATAATATATCAATATAATATAATGCATGCATAATATCTTAGTTACATCCTGGTAGCTAACTACATTGTATCTGTAATAACAATTTAAAACTGTCAAAATGACTATATGTATCACTACCGTCCTGAGGAATGGTGGTGAATAAGTACACCGTAAAACCAAAGCCGTTCATGACAGAAACTAAATTATAAGATTTGATTCGAATGTATAGCAATAAAATGTGCCTGGTGTGCAATGTTACAGGTGAGAATTGAGGTAAAAATATTAGGTTTTCTTGATTCCAGCCGATCCGACCTGATATAATGTATGAAGAGATGAGCTGAAATCCTATCTGCTACAGACTGGCCCAACGAAGCCTGGTGTATATAGAAATTTACAAATAGAAACACCGGGTTCGATCATTAAAAGTTCATTTCTAGGATAAACGTAACTATAAGAAGAATGTAGTACAGTAATTAACCAATCGCAGGTCAGACAAGCGTGACGTGCCAAAGAGGACCCATTGGACCCTGCGTCCGAAACCGAATCTGATAGACAGTGTCGAGAATACAACCGGCTTTCTCAAAATGGTGTTACTGAACAGTCTATACTGTAGTCTTCGCTACAGCGGTATAAAAGTTTAACACACCAAATACGTTAACGTGAACGCCAATTGTTTTTTAGTTAAACATTTTTCTGACAAAAACGTGAAACTATTATAATCTAGCTACCACCTAGGCCAGTGCTTGCGGTCATTTCGGTATATTGTGAATACATCGTTTTTGTCAGGTTCACCGCCAGAGCATCTAAGCTTGGCTAAGCGGGAGATGAAGGAGGTGGAATAATTCCAACAGACGCTCAAGTTTGGTTACATATGAACAGCCACAGATTGATATGACTCTTTCAAGTTGAAAAGTATTAGAAGTTTCATATTGAAAATACCAACCGAAACTGGGGCACGAACCACTAATGCTGTACTGTGGCAAGTACGCCTGAACTTCTAAGTAATCAAACTTACATATTCAACTGCGTCAATAAATTTGAAAACATTTAATTTGTTCTTGTAATTTTATTGCTAAATTATTAAGCTGAATTGTTCTGCGTACAATAGTTATTGGTTATATTAAAACACGAATTACAAACAACTTCACACATTTTTACGAAATACAGATGACATGCTTGTATTTCGATGAAATTCATAAGCCTGCTATTGAACTAACAAATCTCGCGAAATCTGTATTTTGCGCCGATGTAAAATTGGGCAAACGAGCAAGTTTATTTATGGTAACTGTGTGTTGTCGGGTTGGAATGAATCAATGGATATAGTGGATATATATTTTTCTATATTGCGACTACAGCTGGGATTTTATTGCTATAAATTCGGGAAAATGTGCAAAATTTTGTATCAAACTCACAGCTGTGTAAAAAAGAAGGATAAAATATTATGCTATTTCGTAGCAAAAATACAGTTTCCTAGTTGTGCTTTTTACGACATTTCTTTATGACCAAGCTATGTCGGTGACGTTCCGCACGAATTTACAACGTTCGTTTATGCATTTATGCCTCCTGGCGGCTGAAACAATTGTGTGTTACATAGCAAGACTTTTGATATTGAAATTCAGTTTTCTTGCATGTACAGGGGTTTTTAAGTATTATTAAAGACCAATTTTCGCGATAATCGGGAATTCGACGACTGAGACGCTCAGTATAATTATAACGGTAAGAAGCAACATTTTCAGTTATCTTCTCGGAGAGTAATGCATTTTTGTGAATTGCATATTGAGCAGATATAACTAGTTGGGGCACAACCGACAAAATGAAACATCACTTGCGCTGTGTTTGTGTAAATTTCAAAATGTCTAAACATTCACTTAAGTGTATCCTGGTTTGTTCAGATGAACCAACGCATGTTCTATGCCTGCTACAATAAAAAATATAATGAGCAACCGAATCAATTAGTCCAACAATAAACTAATGTAATGCTTCAGGCGACCGTCACTGTATCAGTATTGGTTGTTACTGTTGAGATTGAGATTTGTTTTTGCCAGTCTAGTATTTTATTCATTAATCGGTTGTTCGGTTTTACTTATGCGGGATTCACGTTATAATGTTCCCAACAGTTGGAACTTTTGTCCCGTTGTAGTGTAGAATATACCGTAAAGACGGTGACACTGACACCCACACCATATAACAAAATATGAGGGTGTCGGGCACACCCCTAGATACCTCATTTTGGCAATGTAGTATTTCGGTGTTTTATGCTTGCCAATGCGGTGTTTCTAGGGTATCCTGTACACCCAATGTAAATTACCCCACGGGGTGGCGGAAACCCTCAGCAAAACGAAAAAGCAACGACGGTTCATTGACACCGTCTGAAATAAGCTAAACTATTAGCTAGCTTTGTTTGAAATTTATTTGAAACTTTATTTAAAAACACAGGTGTGTCTAAGACACCCTCTAGTCTAGGGTGTGCCTGCCACTGTGTGGGATACATAAGTTCCAAGTGTTGGGGACATTATAACGTGAATCCCGCATTATGCGGGAGTCCACTTCAGGCGCGTACACCTGCGTAGTTTTTTTGTCAAGTCAGACCACGACAGCAAAAGTCATGGACGTGAACCAATTGCGATTTTCCCATATGTAAGCGTAAATGATTTTCGATGCAGTAACACGTAGGTACTGTTCGCCGTAACTATTTTGCAATTTAGCATCGCGTTTTGCTTACCGTGTATAAGTGAAAGCGTGATTGCAAATCGTGTTTTTCTCGTATGCTATAATGTAAAAATAGACTTTGAACATTGCTGTCTAATTCAGAATGTCATTTGACCAACGCGAGCAAACGTGCGAAATGGACAGATGTACGCTAACACAAATTTCATTGTGCTTCGCACAGCACATGTTCGCGTTCGCAAAAAATGCGAATGCCAATGGAGAAAATGTGAACGTGAATTTGTGCGCGAATGAATTCGTGATTTTGACAAAAGAACAACATTGATGTGTGCAAGTAAAGTGGACTCACACATTATGCCTTTACGACTGTGGAATTAAAGGCAGTTTAATTGGGTAACCAAGATGCATTAAAGAAGCATGCTGCAGCTGTGCTGGTGATCATCAAGCAAACGTCAGTTCCTGTCAAGTGTACATCAAACACTTCGACCAAAACTTCAATGATTAGAAAATCGCTGTAAACTCTGTAAGAGAAGATATTACGGTATCATCTCATATCTAGATGAGCTCTAGGTTTTTAGTTTACTCAAAAAAGCCTTAAATTTTCTGTGTCTGTGAAATTTTGTATCTACAAACGCACTTAATCGATTGTTTCAAACTAAAGGATAAACTTTATTTTGAAAGAAGCGTGGTGCATTTGGCGATGATCTATTTTGCGGGAAATACGATAAGAAGTGTGCACAACGATATGGTAAAAACGAAAAATGAAATCAATTCCATTTCACAACTTAAAATTGCTTTTATTTACACTCTATTTCAATCGAATCGACTTGATTAAATTTTCATAAACAGAACTGATTATAGTTTCTCATTTGTGGGTGTGGTTTCATCCGATATGATTGCAATATATTAAATTTTAATCGAGTTGTCAATGTCATACTATCAAACAAGTGCAGTTAAAGCCAACCGGTCACACCAATCCGATTAGCATTCAGTCTATGTTTTTAACATGAAACAGGTTATAAAATTGCCACCCAAAAGCCAATTTAAAACGAGTCATTTTAATAAAATCGGGTTTAGATTTCATTTCAACATTAAGGAACTGAACTTAATAGCGAACTCATTTTAAATCTAGAACCAAATTGCCTTCTCGAGAAAAATATTTAATTGATTTAGCTGCATCAGATGTACCTAATACAGTTTCTCGAGCACTAAAGTAGTCACACCACCAATTAAATTGTCTGATCAAGGCATCGTTGAATATTATTTATATATTCGTCTTCACACAAGTCCAACCATCAGGCAAAACGTACGGATTACTGGTTTTCTGTTATCGGCAACTGGGCCCTCATAAGTGAAGCAATCTCGTCGTTTCATTGGCGCTTAGGTTGTTATTTTTTATAGCTTTTTACAGCGGCGATCGTTTGGGGTAATTATAGTATTCGCTACCATGACCCTATTGCAGCATTGATAATTACATATCATATAAATGTCTTCAACGATTGGAACCTGTGTACCCCACAGAATGTCAAGCACAAACTCGACGGTGTGTTAGACTCTTCCATGTTTTGATAAATTTTTTCAAGAGTAGTTAGCTTATGGTAGTGTCATTTTCCGACGGTGTCAAGGACACCATTCCTCCCCTAGTTTTACTGACGGCATGTCACATGCCGTTTTGTTAACGTGCATATTTTCTTGATATAAATGTCTTAATTATCAAAATATAGTAACACAAATAACACACCACAATAGCTACAGACAGTGTATGTTACTGTTTCGTCACGAAAAAAATGATAGCTAAGGCTGCGACAATATAAGCGAAAAATATATCAGTTTAAGGTTTGTCGTATACACTGAGGAATTGATTTACTGTATGGGTGTGGCCCTGGCTGTCTATACGATAGAGTCGCAACTACAGTAGGACAAAAGTTCCAAACAGTGGAGACATTTTAACATCAAAGCCGCAAGTGGCTGAAGAACACTACAATTTACTCGTGGTTGACAAGCTATAATTCACATATAATTTCCCACTAGCTTGCCTGTGGCCACAAATGATTATCATGGCGACTGCCGTCGAGCGTTATTGCGTGTTTGTTCCTTTCAAACGTGTCAAATTCGTCGTGGCATATATGTTAAGTACAACATATTAAGCCCATCAACAACGTTCTTTGGATGGATTTTAGTTTATAGACATGATTCCAGGAAACCTAAATGTAGAAATAAATCGAGATCTGAAATGAATTATGTCTTTTTGTTTTATTATATCCCTAAACATATTCTACAGTAGTATCCGCATAATTAAGTACGCATTTTGGGTATCCGGACAACATAACTTTTCGCTCGCTCACATCTGAAGGTGTGATGTAGACTTGCTGTATCGATAATGTCAGGAAGTAAACGTTACCAGCTCGACAACATATGAAAACAACTATATAAACAAAGATGATATAGCATTTGTAAAATCGCGCAAGGTACGTTTGTTTTCCCAGTTCGATTTGTTTAAATCTGACATTCGTGTTGTGGGATGTAAATTGCTTATAAAATGTTCTATTAATATAATGTTATATTAATTAAAATGTAATATTAATATACTAGATGCAATAAAAAAGCGTTGGGTTTAGACTTTTTTTATAAGATGTTCGTACTTGTAAAGCATTATGATCAGAGCGTGGCATGATGGGTTATATGTCTTGACAATTTTTAACGTAAGCATTAAACAATGTTTCTGTCTTCTTTGTCTATCGATTAAGCAAAGCTGTGTGCGACTAAACTTAAAGTGACCCCTCTAACCGTCCTATTTTGCAATTGCCGATGTTGAAAAAACATCCAATGATACCCAACAGATAGGTTATTCGATTCGATTCACTGCTAGCACAGACTTAATGGTTTTCATTCGGGTTATGCCAATTCCATAACATTTCATAACGTTGAAACAGAATTCTCCTCTGTTCGCGAACAAATTTTTGTAACTGCGACGTCATAAACGTGACGGTCATATTGTTTATCAATTGCTATTCGCAGACAACCCCCTTGTTAATACAAATCCGAACATATTTGATAATAAACAAAAAGTAGCATTTTCTGACCAGCAAGAAAATTGTCGGTGATGAAAATTTTTACAAAAAAACAAAACAGGACGGTCAGCGGGGTCATTTCAAGCTAAGTCGCGCACTAATGAGCAGCTACTTCAAAGCATTGTAACACTTTCTGAGAAGACTATTTGGATCACAGCTGGTAGTATATTCCTTGCTTGTTCATAATAATCATGATCGCTTAAACGTCGTCAAAAATGTTACGACAGAAGTAAATTATTTTGCTCATACGTCCTGCAAAAAGAAAAGAATAATATTCATAGTAGCAAATACCCAAAGCCTAACTAAAACTAAAACGAACTAAAACCTAAACTAATAACGTATTCTTCGCATTATATGTCGTTTATTTCAATAAGCTATTCATTATTAAATACTAAACTCTGCTATTTTGTTTTTATTAAACTAATACACATTTGTCAGGTTACACAGCGTTTTAAAGGTGTCACGGTGCTTCGCCATAATCTTGGCACATTCTATTAAAAACCCAGTTTCATAAAGCCATTTGCTGCCTCGGTCACGGTAAGTTACCGATCCTCTCCAGTGACTTCGAATTTGAATGCGGCAAATGACGTCGTTGACATCACGCCCTTTCGGACATTTGAGACATGATTCATAGAGATCCATAACCAATCAGCAACAACCGGCATACTCAATCGGTAGTTGGGCTGCTCTTATTTTCAAATTCGGGTAACAA
>JASANE010017863.1:0-45094 GCA_030248225.1 Trileptium ribeirensis
TAGGAATAGGTCAGCATTTCTAAGCGTTTACTTGAAACAATCGTTTTTCAAAGAACAACGCCCGGATTGAAGGTTGACAATTTCGCGATGAAGGAGTATACATCTTCAACTCGACAATTGTTAAAATAATCCTCGGCACGTATTGTTGGTCCCAAATCAGCACGAGGAGATTCTTATACGGTACCACGAACCTTCGAAATAGATGTTCATCAAACAGATAGACGACTTTTTCACCGACAGTTTGATGGAACTAGGAGGGTGAAGTATTATCTCAAATTGTAGATTATCGTTTGCTCGGTTGACCCAGTGAATGTTGTAACCACGAGCTGGAAACCAAGATTCAATTCGAGGCTTTGTCCAATCTTCGAAACATAAAGGTCCATTAGAGATATTCCTTCAACACAGGACTTCTTTTCATGCTTGTTAACCAGAAAACCAGTCTCTATTGCAATTGTTGTAAGCAGGGTAACGACTATTGCAATCACTTTTTTCAAATCAATTCTTTTACCACAGAAATTTTGCTTCTGATATATTTCGGGTTCTTGCTCCACAAATTCAGAAAGCGATTTGTTAGCCATATTAACTTGTAATGTATAGGATGTGCATCCTTTTCATGTATTTCGTGCTAATTTTTTTAAATTTTATTATAAATACAACAAAATAGCAAAATATATAGTATAAATATACATTGAAAACGTCAACATATACACAAAGTATATATATCAATCAGAACAATCCATAATATCACAATGTCCGTATGGAATAGAAGTTACCCCATCTAGTAAAATATATCGCTTATCGTCATAAGCGCTCAAACTAATCTTATTCTGCTCAACCGTATACAGTTGATGTTTATTGTTTGAAATCTTTTTCATTAAATGTCTAAGCCTAGTGGTATTTCTTAGAGTCTGGATGTAATCATCCATATGTATAGCTTTTTTGAGGGTTTGTTTTTTGACGCCCTTTGCTCTCTTTTTCTCAACACCTCCGCATTTTAACGAGTACATTTTTGGTTTCAATCCACAAAACTCCTCAATAGGAATCCCAGCAGTCTCATCTTTTATTTTCCCCAAAACCTTTTTGTTTTTGGTAGAGTATAGGAAGTGATCGGGTGAATAGTCACTGGTGTCAAAGTATTCTATATCTTCCTTCATGTCACCGTAGACATCCTCCGCGTATATGTCATAGCAGAGACTGTCGGTATCGGTAAACAGCAGATGACAATCATATCTGCTCTTGATATATTTGTAGTGGAAATCGTACATTAACATTTTGGAAAGCTCAAGAACAGTAAAACCCACGTAAATTGGTTTGCATAAACAAACACTTGGTTTCTTCATTCAAACAGCCACTAAATTTTCATCAAAGATTGTACTACCACTGTAACGAGGGTTCGATACCAACTTTTGAAACTTTTTCGGGCAATTTATAAGTTTAATGTCCTTATAAGCTCGTACATTTTCCATAGTCTTTCCAAAGACAGCATTATTTAACATTTAAATAAATCCTTTTCAAAATCACTCTTTGCCCCTTTGCGTTTTTCGGTTTTAAACAAAATATAGGGTTTCATCCAATCCCGCTGGTTAAACTGAATTGCCATATGGATTTTAGTTACCTTGAGACCCAATTCGGTATACAGTTTCAAATTCCTCGCATGTACGATATATTTAGCCTTGTTGTTCAAATTAGGGACAAGTTTTCTAATTGGGGTATATTTCATGCGGAAATCCTCCTTTACCTGGAGGCAATAGGGAGACAACATTGAGTCTTCAATTTTCATAGACTCAGGAGCCAGAGGGTAATCACTGTGTAAGGTGTGTAAATAATCTGGGTATTCCAGATCAACTTCAAGCACATAACCAATACCCTCATCGTTTTCCCAATTTATCTTTGACAGATGACTCTCTTCTACCCACTTGAATCCATCTACGGGTAACTTCTGAACCATAGTCCATCAATATAAATTATTAGCATCCAAGTACATTATATAGTTTGACTCCTTACTTGGGTCATAATTTTCAAGATACTTGTTGTTCGCTTTGGCGTATCGGTGTGAAATCATTGAAATACCTCCTCGTATGCCATGTTCAAAAAACATGTACATATTAGAGTCTTTCAACAATTGTAACCGAACACCTGTCAACTTTAAACAAGCATCCCATCCAAAACTTGGGAGTGTTATATAATGTACCGGGTCCAACTTATAATTATCAATAGCAAAAGTTCTAAAACTTTCAAATACATCACTTAGTAATAAAACATCAGTTTTTACATAGAGCTCATGGTATTGGCCCATGTTCTCTAAATTTAGTTCATTCCATACTTTTTTAGCATGTTTATAATCATCTTCAGTTATTTTTTGATCATTCAGCTTATTATAGAACGCATCCATAGAAGGTAGCTGCGTATCATCAAAGCGTTCCCAGGAGTCCATATAATCATAGGGGTACAGCCCCTTTCGTAATAATAGTTCTGTATTGTCGCCAAACTCCTCCGTCATTGCCGGAAATTTTCCATCCTTCTTTAAATTATCCACCAACGCTTGAAGCGAAGACGATAAAAATTGAAAACTGTCTTTAAATTTGAGAGACCAAGTATATTTTTTAGGTTTTGGACTCTCTTCCGCTGCCGTGGTATCTTCAGCCGCAATATTATCCAAAAGTTCGTTATCCTCCATATCGCTATCTTCACCCTCACCTAGTTGATCGAGAGATAGCACATCAGACAGTTCATCTTCGTCAATTTCTAGATGAGGTTGAATGTTTGGTTGCATTGAGTCGTGTATAGCAAAGAGATGAGCGAGGTATCCCTTGGGGTCATATGTTGCAGATCGTTGTTGCTGTTCAGCAATTTGATGTTGAAGTTTTATGCTAAAGGACAGATAATCCTCAGCACCTTTGGGTATACAATCGAGCTCCATTTTGAGTTGATTGGTTAATTTACCAATCTCTTGCATGATGAGATGACCATCATACTTTCGCAAGTTGTGGAAAAATATATTGACATCCCGGTTTATCTTGTAGCTAATGTTGCATTCATTGTGGACTGCACCGCGGAATCGACCACAAAGATGACAGTGGTCTCTGACACGATCGTAAAGTAGTTGTTTGCCACAAATGAAGCAGTCTGTAGTGTAATGGTATTGATACCAATTGTCTTTAGTCATCTGCAGCGGTATTTGATTATTGACACGCTCTTGGTACTTGTTACCCAATTCAATTACATTGAGTAAAAAGTTTTTGACACAGTCTTTACCGCGATATACCACAGGTTTCCCCATTTCCTTTGTATCGTCTCCACAGCATTGAAAAATGTCAATCATTCCATATCCACACACTTGATGTTTTTGATAAGCTTCGGTGTATGAAGTTGATGGACATGGTTGACAAGAATCGATGGGGAGAAGAAGCGTTTCAAAATCCGCATAGATGGTATATGGAGCTCGAAGCATCTTGTGTGTATTTCGAAATTGAAGTATATCGTCTTTGGGGAATGTTATTCGAGTATATTCGTTATTTTTACACATTTCTGTATGGAGATCCAATTTCGCTTGAGAATATTGAGGAAGTAGACATCGTTGACAAAAATACTTTTTCCCATTGAAGCCGCGCTGATTTGATAGCAGTCGATCCAAAGCCTTGATCCAGCAATAATGTCCCTTGTATAACAGTAGATTAACCACTCGCTCATAGAGTCCCTCATATATACGTAGAGGAACTAGTTTGCCATCGTCGCACGATATCACGCTGACACCAATGTTATTAAGCTTCTCAAACTTGCTGATGTCGCTGACTTGTACTGGGAAGTTGATGTCGCCAAACTTGAGATTATCAACATATTGTTCATATTTAGATTGACGAGTAGGATGTTCATTGATTGGAACCGGGTACAGAGCTGACAATATTGCCCATTGAAAACATCTATTATCAGCGTTTTGAACAATGATTATCGCCTTTTTCGACTGAACTGTTTTTGGGAGAGGCTTGTACGTTGCCCCTCTTAGTCCAACATAACGCGCCAGATGTAAATCCAAACGTTCGACTTGTTTGACTATCCAACCCGATCCACGTTGAACAAAGGTGTCAATGTTCTTTAAAATGTCAAAAATCATTGAAGTATGTTGATTGACGGTTGAAAAATTGAGAATACGCTGTAATTTGCCAGAGAAGGTTGCACTGATTGTCGTATCAGGATCCATATCCTTCTCGAACGTAACCTTCATTCCAACGTATGCCTTGAGACCGTTCCATGTCGACAAGCGCTCCTTGATCGCATTCTCCAACTGTCGCCTGCTGTGATTGAGGAATACAGCAGGGTCCACCACATTACGACGTGACGTAATTTGATAGCTCTCCAAAAAACCGCGAAGTGGTTTGGAAAGCAGTGTAAGCACAAAACCGATCATTTCAGAAACGAAAGCCATTGCAAACTGATTGAAAATTTAAATTACACAGCCTTTTATACCCTTTTCATGTATTCTCTGTTGACGCTGATTGGTTGAATTATTGGAATTGTGCCAATAGAAGCTTCTAGAACATTCCAAAGTGATGAGTCATCAGTGCTATATTGTATAGTGGATGGTGGGGCTCAATATTATATGTATTACGTATATATGTATATATATATTATATAATGCGTGGGAGGAGGGGGAGCATATATTACGTATATATGTATATGTATTTATTATATAAGGGTCATTAATCATATTTGACAGGTAATTAATCATTATTTCCCTGACAGGTCATTAATCATTATTTCTCCTAAAAATTTGACAGGTAATTAATCAAGTGGCCCAGAACTCTTATTTTTCCTACTACTTGTAATGTTAACTTGGTGGATTTTATATTGTATCGTTGGTTGGAACCTCGCGATATCGTAGAAGTAATGGAGCCGTGTAAGTTTTTACCATGAACACTTGCCAAGTGATAAATATGCCCAAACGTTAAATCACATATTTTATTAGCCTAAAAATCACACAAGTAATTAGACGCACTGGACAAAGTGAACCGTAAAGATTAAAACTGATTTAAATACTATTTTGTTTTAAGCTTAGTATACTGGTACCAATATCGCCGAAATTTCGTCGTTTATAGTTCAGACCTGCCAGTAGCACGCATGCTTTTCATATCACCATTAACCTATTCAGCCACCTGGAAGCTGTGTCATTCCCGCTGTGGTCGGTTGTTTGGTTACATATTGGGTACAGGGCACCAGGGATTGTCTATATAGGTTTTCGGAACGCTGGATACGATGGTATAGGGGCTAGCGCGAATGCGTTTTGCGTTTTCGATGGTTTTATGGTCGAGGAAGCTTTAGTGTTTTTATTTTTCAGGATTACGGAAATACTAATGTAGTATGTATATCAAACACAAAGTCTGTTACAATTGATTACGAAATGCCCATTTGATGAAACCACGCTCGCTCCGTTTCACTAGTGTTAAGGTTCGGATTTTGGCTGTTTAACAAATAGGACGTTATTGTGCACGCCTCCACTAAACACGTATTGACCGTCACAACGCAATTTGTTCGAGTCGTGTTTTGACATGGGTTTTAAATTATGTCATGATTTATATGCAGTTCTTTCGTCACGAACACATTTCACAACTATTACATCGTGCCGTAGTGGTCTAATCTATGCTGTCATCTCAGTAATGACGTGAAATGATTCACCTCAGATACATTATGAGCCATGTCATATTTAGGTATTCAGTGAATGGCAGTTGGCTCATATAGCGGATATTTGCGATTCCTATAACATCAGACTGAGCGGTTGTTAAGCAAAAACAGGGCTTCGTTCACACGGCTTTGTGTATTATTAATATGTGTATTATGCTAGCCAAGCAGGCTCGAGTTTTAATGAGTAATTTTAGATTGACTTTAGAGGTCTTCGACGCCGTTGGCTTTGAATTGTAAACGTTCTGTCTCGACTCACAAGAGCCAAATCGTATCGAGCTTGAAGGAGATCTTAATTTTACAGCTATACAGAGAGCGCTTTGTGTTGAAAAATATAAAATTGACCTGTCGGACCATAACCTGGCATAACCTGATATGCTGCTATTAATAAAAATTGAAAATGTCTTGTAAGTAAGCTGTGTGTCGGTTTATGCCATTGTTTTATCACACACTGTCCTGGCTGTACGGCGAAGGCGTGAACGTTGCCCCGGTGTTCAAACAGCCACCATAATTTTTGCAAAACTTGGGCCATTATCACACCCGAAACCCGAGAATCTTTGAAGACGACCCTACCTCATTGCGGTGTCTGCAGCTGTGGAAAATGTTAATGTTACCAACGTCGAGTATTAATGGATTTCTTATTTACAATGTTGGCTGACAATCTCGCCTGTGCTTTTATACTAGTTTCGGTGGATCCAGCTCAAACCTGCAGGCAACAGATGGATTCCAACGAACGAACAATTTTATGAATCACAGCAAGGGTTGAAAGCATCCTGACTAATATATAGAATATAGTAGTATATACTTTCGATACCGCGTACGGTTAAAATAACGGTATTACCTTACGCTTGGTCGGTATAAGCGTTAAGTATGAATGACAAAAGCGTAGTATGCGGCAAGAGACGGTTTTGAAAATAATATAATTAGCTTAGGTGCGATTTATGGTAGTTATTAGTAGCGGAATTAAATGTTTAAACGATTATTGCATGAGTAAACGTAAAGTGCGCCCCTACCACCCCTTCTGTCATTGGCAATCAGATTGGCAATCGCTTGTACGGTGTACCAGACAACCGTAAACACAAAATTGACGTTTTAGGCAACGCATCCAAAACGTTAAGAAGTAAAGTATACTTGCCCTATTAACGCATAGCCCTAAAACATTGATTAACTGGTTAGTCACCGCTTGCCATTTAAATTAGATTTTTTGTTATCGAAAGAAAATGCCACCGTTTAGTATTTTATTCGATACTCACCACATGTCTCTTTCGCGAACTGCATGTACATATTATTACTACTAAAACGAAATGGTTTAGCGTAACGAAAAAATTCCGAATGCAAGTCGCCACATAGTGTGTTGAGAAAGGCTAAAGAGCAATAAGTGCATTGTGTTAGCGAACAAAAATTACAGCGTTTTATAACTAACCAGCCTCTCTGCCTTGTTCGCTAACAGCGTTTTGTACACCGTGTCGAATAGAGCATAGTAGGGGCTCAGCCTAAGTTTACTCATGCATATTGAAGATGTAATCATACATCTGGGCTGACCCAAAAAGGTGTTATAGCTGTTGATACTGGTACTTAATGTCTATTCTACGATGTTTTGGAAACTGATTTATTTTGTCAATAAAATACACATTATGACTAATACTAGGAATCAGAAAGTTGTAGCCCATCGTATATTTATTAAAATTGGAATGTTTTGAATTTATAATGGTTCTTTTCCATTATCCCTCATACCCGCATTTGCCCAAAAGTGGTCGCATTCTGGAAATTGTGATCCTCGAAGCTCCCATGATCATTTCGACCAAAAAATTGAATTTTTAAATTTGCGATTTTTTCGGGCCCCAAGGGTACTACCTCGGGACCCCAAAAAAATTTTTTCTTAAAAACTGGATTTTTACCCACCATTCGATGCTGCTTGACGAGCTGAGTTTAATTATATATGTTATTTTTAAAAGGATCCGGAGTTATGGCCAAAACTGTTCAATTGCTGTGCCTCTCAGCCTACGATGGTTTTTGGCCATAACTTCGGATCCTTTTATCGCATCCAGTAAAAATAACATGATGATTAGACTCAGCTCTTCAAGCCGCGTCGAATGGTGGGTAAAAATCCAATTTTTAAGAAAAATTTTTGGTGTCCCTAGGTGTTACCTCTGGGACCCGAAAAAATTGAAAATTTTAAGACAATTTTTTGATCGAAATGATCAGGGGAGGTCTCGAGCTGGGCGTGGATAATGCAAAAGAACCTTTGTAGTAGCTCTAAACCATGGTATTGCCCGTGTCCGGTCGATAGGTTAAAACTGAGACCCACTTAAGCTGAAGTACGATACCTTATAACGTGGAAACAACACTACCTTACTCTCGTGGGCTTGGGGAGTGGCAGTCCCAACTTAGTCTAAGGATCATAATTAGAACGTAAATTTAGGCTTGGCATATCGAGAATTTCATGATCTGCTGCTGAGTTATGCCCCACAAAAGTGGCCGAAGTTATAAGACATCATCAACAATGTCTTAATTGGACCACGGCTGTTGATTTTGATACCGTTTCTTCAACGATACGTGATATTAATATTATAAAAACGATTCTGTACTGATGCTAATTCAGCCAAATTGTAAATTTTGGTATTTCTATCTTGTTGACGATTTTTAGTTTTATTAAACGTTATTTTGCAATTTACTGTGCGATGCCTATAAAAAACCAATGATAAGAATTGTCTTACAACAAGGAGTAATCGACGATTCCTAAAATTTGGTCCATAACTCGTTTGGTGGTCTTGGACGATGCGTTCTAAATGAATTATGTGAAACAAAAATGTTGTAAGCGTTTATTGATGACACTAAATCGAAATTTATTGTTCCGACATGTTCCAGCAGTTCAAATCAAAGTGGCGCGTTCCGGCTCAAATTTTAGTCGAAAAATTTGCAAAATGGAAAAAAATTGAGCCGTTGGAGCAAAAGAGTACTTTTAAAAATTTCGACGTGATACCTCCTTCCCTATGCCATTTCGGTCCTGTGCCCCATTAGAGGTTGAACTCCCTTCCCGCGACACCGGCTACCCGCTGGAACTCCAGAGATTAAAAATAGGAATAGTTAAAGTCTCAGTAGTGAACTGCACATAGCCAAGAATTCAGAAACCGATCGCAGTGGTAAATTTCGACAGTGTCTTTGATGTTATTTTTTAACGTGACACGCATTGGCACTTTGTCCGTCATTCCAGGCCGGAATTGGTCTATTTTGAAGATACAGCGATAATTTTGATCTTTCGACGTGCTGGGTCAGAAAATATTCATTTTGCTCAGCGATGGTTCATAACAAAAAAGTTTTTTGGTTCAAAATAGCACAGTATCCAAAATTTTTCTGATAAATGCATAACTTTGTCAAACCCAAAAACGAGTCGGCCGAGATGAATATTTTCGTCGTAGGGGAGGCAGCCGGTAAGGAAAATACCTCATAACTCTAGTCCAACTCACCGATTGAGTCGTGCGACCCTTCATTCCGAAGCATAAGATATTTTTTCCCTTAAAATTGGACGAAAGGCTTCGAAATGTTTTTGGTTTTTTCAAAAACAAATCACTTGTTGATAGTAAGCATAGCAGTCTTAAAATAGGGTCGTATGAAAGCTGGTAATTTCGGTTAGCCACAGCCTAATTGACCAATTTCGAAAATATATGCAGCGATAATTTTAGTACAATTGAGCTGAATCGATTGGTACCAAAATTTTATCTGTAACTTCAAAATTGACGAAATTCCAGCTGGGGGGGATAACCGAAAAGACCCCAATTCACATCAACTTGAGCTATTTCAGGATATATCCATTTCGGTCACTTTATTGCTAAAATTTTTTTGGGCCCTTTGCTAGCCATTACTTAAGTTTTTCTCGAAGTGTTACAGTTTCTACGAACCGCATTGACGTGCTGAGTCGCGCGGCAATAACATATGAATCGGTTCATGGATTCGACCTATTTGCTTTTAGGCTTAGACTGTTTATTATCAATTGATTTGTTTTTGAAAGCAAAAGCAAAATATTTGCAAAGTGCACAGGTATTAAGCAATCACTACACCACCAAACCAACACATTCGTTTCTTTTGACATCGAAATCGTTCTTGATCGAATTTCATTAGCACCAGCACATTTTTATTGTGGACCAAAAAATCTTGGTACGGAATTTGCTTGGCGAAGGAGCGATCTTTTAGAAACTGTCGCCGAAAGAAGTCTTACACATCCCTATCATTACCACGAGCATGTAATACGTTAAATGAAACGATACATCTCCGGTTTTAATCTGTTTTAGTTGACGAGCAACCATTGGTTTATTGGCAGTGATTTATAAAATACAACACTCAGCAAATACGATTTGCTTTGGAGAGGAGAAAGACAGATGGCAATTACGCAGGCACAAAAGTGTTGAGATAGTGTTCGTCACAGCGATTTGCAGTACTGTCACTGCGATATTTATTATATACAGCTTATTGACATAATGAGTTTGGCAATTAAACAATCCCTAAGTTTCGGCAAGCTTTCGTTTTGGTGGCTGGTTATAAGAAATATGGAAAGGAGTTTACCAAAATGCACCAAATGCGCTCGTTTTATTTTAGTACATACAACTTTGATTTATTACAGCAACCTTGCGCAGATATGCGTTTCACAAATATATCAGTTACTCTACCCAAATAAATCCGGCGGCCTGCACGTTGTGTTAGGTTTATAGAAAGTCACTATAGATTTGGCTTGCGCTTCACTTTTGCCGACACATGACTACTTGGACCTATCCATTTTGTAAAAATATCCTGTCTGTAGCTACTTCACTGTATTACTAGACTGGATATTGTGTTATGAGGTAACATAGGTATTAAAAACGGGTTTAACAAGTAAGTATACACATAAATATAATCTTCTACAACGGAAGGATTTAATGTAGGAATTGTTCCTTCAGCAAATAGCTGTGGTGGTAGTTAGCCGCGTTTGGTTACAACTATAAGTAGCCAGTGAAGCTCTCATATTTGCCGGATGAAAATAATACATTTGCAGAAATTGTATACATACAACGAATATGCAGGTAGGTACAACGGATACAGAAATGGTATATATAAATAGGTTCGGAAGTAGCAATACAATTTAGTACACAGGTCAGGCCCAGGAAAGCCTAAGGGGCGGTACGTTATATTGCTAGAAAAAAAGACCAACTTAGAGCGGGTGTTCAGGGGCAACAGTTACCCGACTTAGGCTTAGTGTCTCATATAAGGACCTATTCGTATATCGAAAACGGCATGGCATGCATTACACATAAGCCCCTTAGAATTACCTTGGGTCAGGTCATTAATCTTTTGTCATTAGCGCTTGACATGATAATGGATGTCTTAAAGTTAAGTCGAGCCACTGCACATTATCCTGGGGCATGAGTTTCTTTTACACAAAAGTGGTGATTTCGATAGTGAAAACCACTATCATACCACATGCCCAGATTAGCTCTCCACCTTGAGCAGACGGCATTTGGACACTCATGAGTAAGAGTAGTTTTTTAAAGTCAGGAACTTTTTGTTATGAAGAAGATTGTCTACATACTGTGTTAAAGCGCTATTAGTAAAAGCAAAAATGCTTCCACCTCACCGCGGGGCTGTTTTTTTAAAAGAAACGAACGCACTATAAATTTATTTGAACATAGAATGCTGGAATGGCTCCATGCTTTATGCGTCAAAACGTGCCCATAGAATCCACATTTCCCTGAAAGCTGTGACTGGTACATGTTGGAACTGTTTCGCCAGCAGGAAAACAAGTACCCAGTCTTATAATTTTGAAATGTACAACTGATAATTCTTACCACCCCTTTTACCGCTGATTCCCTTCTCACTTATTGCTACATTTCTCGGACTTAACGAGCGTACAAGTTACACGCAAGCGTAGATGGTTTCGTCGATCCTCGTTTAGTTTTCAATCAGACCGGTATACTAGTAGTATAAAGTATATACAGTGCATTTTTTGTACCATATGAAAACACCTGCAAGTATGTGGGTCGTCAAAATTTTTTAATATATACATTTAAACATTATAATAACACGTATTGCACAAAAATACATTTGTTTCTATAAGGAAATGAAAACGAAGCAGCGATGATACATCGCATATAAATTTTACATTATGTATTATTTATATATGGTCATCCGAAAAAAAATAAAGTAACAACAAAAGTTGTATAAAACTTAAACCTAAGAGTAGGCAAAGTTATAACAAGTTGGCTGATACCGTTGAGTAAAAGACGGTAAATGCATAGCATGTGACACTATTTTAAACGCCAAATTAGTACGACCCATCTGTTCTGCTAGGCGATACAAATCTAGATTCCAGGATACTCAAGTACCTGGGAAATATATACGTTTCATGTAATTTAATACAAAATTCTCTCAAATTTATCCCGTTAATTTAGAAATTAGTTTGAAATTGTTGCCGGGGTGATGAGCCAAACCCCAGCCGTTTACGTTAGAGTTGCGCCAACTAACCATGCAGCTATAACGACGCTGTCGCTCGGATCCTTAATGCTCCTCACCACGCAAGCGGTCAGCAACACAAAGCCAAACGTACGCTACACAACAAACTGAGTTAATTCACTACTTCGTATTGAATTGAGTGGCACCAGGGCAACTACATAAGTTAAAAGGTTTAAGGGAAGTAGGTATCAAATGTTTGCACCACCAGATATTGTCTAAAATTCAAAGAAACACTCTTTGAAATTTCAAAGAAATGTTTTATGAAAATATAAACTTTATTTAAATTTTAAGGAAGGTGTCGTTAATTACCTTGTCATATATTTCGATTTATATGAAAGTTTTAGCATTGCAATACTTTTGCACCAGAATTTTCTTTGAAGTCTCAAATATACTTCTCTTAAAAGCTCCAGGGACGTATTCTTTGAAAAAATTCAAGGTCATATTTACGAGTGATCTTTCCATACATTTTACCATGACATCAATGCCAACATTAAGGCCTACGACAGTTTTTTACTAGGCCCACATGTCATTAGTTTCAAAAATATATCTGTTAGCCGTGACTATTGAACTTTTGTATTAGAACTTCAAATTAATCCCGCATTGGTGTCACACACACATTATTCGCAAACGAATATCCGCAATCTTTCTAGAAATAACTAGCAAACACCTAAACAAAATATAATTATTATTATATACCACATTTATATACGCATGACACATTTTTGCTGTAATACGATGAGACATGTCAGCATAACGTAAATTCATCCGATATGTACGTAACAGAAGCAGCAGCAGTGGCATAGCTGTCAGCATAACTTGTATATAGAAACCGTCGAATTTGAGCAAGACTCAGCCGTTGCTGCTTATGGCTTGCCGCCGTCGAAACGCCTAAAAAGCAAAGATACAAAATCTATTACAAATCAATGGAAAAATACAATTCTCGGATTGTACCTATAGGCTGAGCAAGCAGCCAGGCAAGCATTTGTCCGTTAATATTTTATCATAGTTGACATCTGCAGTTAGCATTTTGTATCTCTCTCCAAATGCAAAATATATGTGTTTACAGCGAGAATTATGTAATACGAAGAATTAGCAACACACACTGCGTGTGTGTCGCTAATTATCTACCAGTCGTAGTGGAACTACATTTTTTGAGCGGATCGACGGCATTAGTAATATGAACGTACTCAATGTCTTGGGAATATATTATTACCTAGACAACAATGAGTAAACGAAATAGTTTTATTTACCCCAGGTTATATGCCGTTAAAACGACTCTACTACCAATAATTAAGCTGTTATGAGCTTAATTAGGGCGTTAATTAGCTAATTAGCTTAATTAATGATAAAATTGGCATGTTGCCACACTTTTAAAATATCAGGTGCACATCCTCACATGATAAGCTTTTAAACAAAAAAAAGTTTTTTGAAATAGGTTCAGTGGTTCTTGAGATCCATGAAGGACGAACGGACATCGACTTTTTTTGCTCCCAGACAGAAAATAAAAACGCTTCGTTCAATCGTCTCGCTTCGCTCAATCATAACAACTAAGTATTACCTACAACACGATTAACCTTGTATTACAAAAGCTAAATCGCGTTGTGGTCAATGTCCGACATCAACGACATCAAATTACTGTACCAATGCACAAACATATCAACTGATTGCACAGGCTTCTGAGGTTCCAATTTCAAGTATTGAAAGGAACATAATCGAACACGAACAGGTATATATATTTGCGTACGAAATTGTGATTTTTGCTACAGGTTAATATAGTCATTACCACGATACGTATTGGAGATCATAAAATGCCATACTTAACACGGCACAAGATTGTTAAACGTTTTTAACACACGCGTCTAACCTTATATACGTTAACGTCAATAGATCCTATACTGCATACGAATATTTAGGCTTAAAATATGCTACGTTTCAATACTGATAAGAAAGCGGCAAACTTTTTGTGTAGTTACTAAAGCTGCCAAGTTTTGGTAAAAACACAAAAATAGATCACATGATAAGAAATACGGAGCCACAGAACAGTGTACATACATGCAAAAGTCAGATTAGACGGGAAGCTATGACACGAATCTGCATCACCGACGACAAGACGATAACGATGACTAGGCTGACAATGCCCCATAAAATGGTGTCAGCGAGCCGCATTTGGTGTCACTTGCTGCGCTGCACAAAAAAAATCACGAAAATGCAAACCTCTTTCGGTATGCTTCTCAGTTCTGGTTCACAAGAACGCAATCTTGACACACTTGTACGTCACCGACGGGCCAACGGATACATACAACAATTTTCGGTGCCCCAAACGCAATATAGTTAAATAGTAATACATTTTAATACGACGCGTTGCGTGATGTAAAAAAAACTTTGTCGCTAATTTTATCTGTTCTTCTTGCATAGAATGCTGTTTCAAGTAGTCGAAACTTAGTTTAAAAGCAAAAACAGGATATGGTGCCGCCTTTAGACAGATTTTTTTCAAAACAATACCGAATAAATGTCTACTACAGTCTTGATAGGAGAGCTATCGTGTTCCCCGAGGCCTCACTCAAGGTCTTGTATAACATAAAGCAGAGCACTATTTGTAAAAATGTATTAAACTACGTCGCAATGGGACAGCTAAATACATGTATATATATGCTTACCACAAAACAATGTATTTCGGATTATTACAAAACAATTAATTGCGCAGAGTGCTCAAAAGTAAAATCGCTTGGGATAAGTTAAAAATGCACTACACAGTCATTTTTACCATATATATACCTATATTTTACTGTATATAATTTGGCCAGGACCAAACGAACATTCCATTGCAACGCCATTTTCGTTACAAGAGCATTCATATTCAACTGTAAATATGTACAGCATATTCAACTGTTATATATAAATTTTTGCACGATTATGATATATAGTTAAAACACGTCAACGCTATATTCAACTAAATCGATTATCTACACCTTGCTTTGGGTATACGAACTACAAATAAACCTCATCTGACCGCAACATAGAGTCAGAGCCGTGCCTAGTTATGGGAGCCTCACCAATAAATTTTCGTGCATTTGATAAATTTAAAATACTGCACTTAAGAGTTTAGGTTTCGGGACGACGTGCCTACTTCACTTAGTGGTGGAAACTATTTTCGTTTGAAATCGAACAAGCCAAAGGTTTGAGAAGTGTGCTGAACCTATATCTCGCCGAGTTAGTTTTGTGCAAATTGCGCTCAGGGAACAACGGGCAATAGTTCTTCCCCTACGACAACAAGCTAGACGGGACTCCCGTAGTTCTACTATAATAGACAATAAGCACAGATTTGCCAATTCCCCAATTTTTCTTAATTTCCTGCGCGCCTACGATGCGCAGATGGAGTAAATATGACTTAAGGGTGGAATAAATATAGCTTGAGGGGTCAATCAGTATAGCGCAACCCTTTATCACTCTATGAGCATGTGCAGCTATGTCCCAGATATGTTCTATCCTGTCTTGCCCCCCTAGTATTATCTTCGGTTGCGCACCCCACCCGCGGATTCAAAATCGACCCCGGTGCCTGTTTGTTCTAGCTAATTTCTGATCGGACCAAGCACAAGGTTTGGGGTAGGCCTCGGAATCCCTAGGCACGGTCCTGTATACAAGTATAGTGCGACATAAGGTTGACGTACCGGTCAGTTCGAACAGCGTTCCATCGTCCGAAACCACCACTAGTAGCAAGCTGCAACTAATGCCTAGTCACATCATTCCATCTGAATAAGCAATCGATTACAAGAGATAACGGAACCAGTAACGAGACGAACGTCACTATAGGCACACGGTGAAAGAAGCAGTTTTTATGATACAGTTGACGAATTCGAAAAATAAAGACGCGGAATACAATCATTTTTGGCAATATTTGTTCCTCGTTGAGTAACAACGATGCTGCTCCTAGATAAGGCAATTGAAACACTAAAAGTTTAACTGTTGCAGTCTAATTGTGAGCAACTAGGTATATACAGAAATTGTTGTCCAATATCGCTCTCTAGATATCGCAGCACTTGAACTCAGCAGTCTGAGCCCGCTTAAATGGAATTCACTGAGCTTAGGACACATTATTAATGTTCAGTACGTCTTGCTTATGGTACGTCGCTGAATTTTTGCGTATCATTCTAAAGACGATAATCCTGCGTAGACCGTTACCGAAGCTACTAATTCTGTCAATGCCAAATGTGTGATTAATGATATGAATAAACTTTTT
This sequence comes from Trileptium ribeirensis, assembly GCA_030248225.1. NCBI lineage: Eukaryota > Metazoa > Nematoda > Enoplea > Enoplida > Thoracostomopsidae > Trileptium > Trileptium ribeirensis. Next base: position 16,391 of record JASANE010017863.1, read on the forward strand.
AGCAGTAGTTTGACTTTGACACTTATTGCGGTATCTTTTAGCTAATCAAGTATGTAGGCATGTTGTATTTACATGGTTAATAAATCTCGTTAGAATTATTGTAAACGATTAATATTATTAGTAGTAGTAGTACGGCTAGTTTATTGATGTCGAAACCAAAACGTGATTGTTGTCAAAACTTCAAATAATGCACACATATATTTAAGTGTAGGTATTAGGTATGTAGCTACTTGAAAAGACAATTTTTCGAACAAGGCGACCTAGTAATTATTTTTCGCTGCTGTAGCAGGCGATGGGCGATATCGAGAACGAAAAACAAAATTATAGCGATCCTTGTCGGCAGTGGCCGCTTTGGACACAAGAGCCTTTTCGCGAGCCGCAGCAGTAGCAGCGCGTCGAGCCGCGGCAGCAGCAGCAATCGACGCCGACAGTTCACGCATTCGTTCTTCCCACGGATTTGACTTTTTCCGCGAACGTGGCGGGGCACGTGGCGGAACTGCTGCCGTGCCAGCTGCGGGTGCATTCGGCGGCAGAGAATAGCGATTTGTCGACGATCGCGAACTATAAATATTATTGGTGACTGAAGATTCATTCGGTTGCCGTTGCTGTTCAACACTGCTCTCTTCATGTCGAGCTCGAAATTTCACGAGATCGTCCGGCTTTATAGTCGTATTATTATTACTGTTGTTGTTATTTCCTGGTGGTAATATCGACTGAGTCGATTCCACAACCTGTTTTTGACCACCATCATCGGCCTTTTCGTTTGTACAAACGGTCGCTGATGATGTTTTCTTTGATGACGAAAGCGGGATGTCGCTCACAGGTATACTGCCTGCCGCTGTAGCAGAACGACACATCGATTGCGCAGGTTCCTTCGTTTTCAACGTCACTGTTGAACGGCCTTTTTCCGGTATCACAACTGCCGTTGCGCACCGATTTGCTGACGAACCGCGGAATCGTCGGTAGATACCAGGATAATATCGCGTGTGAGGTTCCTTTGTTGTTGTGGTAGTTGTCTTTGAAGCGACATCCAAAGAAGTCGTTGGGTTTGATTCACGTTTGCCTTCATCATTTACGTCTGGCTGTTTTACAGCAAAAACACTGTCCTGGCCTGATTTTATGGATACATTTGCGGTGCACGTTGTTGACATTTCGTCTTTACTGTCACGAGAAGAGCTGGTCGAAGCTGTTTTAGCGGCATTGCTGACAGCTGCCGAGCCATATATAAGACTCGATTTTCCTAGGATACCACCAAGCGACGACGACCTATCCTGGCGCTGCTGTGTCTCGGTGACAACCACGGCTTCGTTTGTCAGTTCGTTATTAGTAGTGAGTGAAGACGTTCGCTGCTGATCGTAGTTGCGTTTCGGTGGTCCCCACGAAAATTTATAACCCGTAAATGGGCGATAAATGTTGCTATTATTTGCTGTATTAGCTGCCGTGCTTGTTGTTGTTGCGGTTGTCGGTGCTTGTGTCGTTGCTGTAGTTATTGTTATAATACCGGTTTCGGTAAATACAGGCTCGGCATGTCCATTTCGAAAATCTATCGAATATTTATAGGTTGGCCGAGACTCCAATTCTCTACGAGCTGCCTCAGTCCCGCCCGACTGCTTATTGATAATCTCTTGTAGCTTCCTGCGTTGGTCTAGCGAGTAGGCGAACGATTTCGGCGATAGCGAAACTTCGGCGGGACTAAGCGGACTACTGTTGTCAGCTACAACTGTTATTACCCCATTGGCCGTATTCGTAGAGGAATTTGGCAATGCCATTTGATCGTAATTTTTGTTATTCTTAGATCTTTGGCTGTTGAATTCACGCCTCCGGTTTTCCACGGAATATTCCAACGTATTTGGTCGTTTTAGAGGCTGACTTTGCTGCTGTCGATGTTTAGTTGCGTTATGCTGTAAATTTGAATTCGGATGATTTGACGACGACGAATCCGTTAAAATCAGTTCACATTCGTCTTCAGCACATTCACTTTCTGACGTTGCCAACGGGCAGCATTGGTCCTCGGAGACCGCTGACGACAAACTAGTAGTAGTTGCCGGTGACGGTGTGCTCGGTGAACGCTGACTACGAGTATCAGGCGATCCGGGCGCGGATAAACAAATTTCGCCGTTTGAAAATTGGCTTATTTCGTTCCATAACGTTGACTTCCATTCGGGTAGCGTGAACATGCTGTCTACCGAGTCGTCAATATCAAATTCGAGCGGCGATGACGTGAGATGAAACGATCGGCTGCCACGAAATTCTAAAAAGTATGGTAATTCAAGTGAGCGTGCTGCGGTTATTCGCTCGTTTGGATCCCATATGAGCATTTTATCAAGGACTTCACGGGCATGTGGATTCGCGTCCGGAAATAGACCAATCCAGTTTGGCATCGGAGATCCGTCTCGTTCTTGGTCACTTGATTCAGCAGGTTCCACAAAGCTGCGAATATAAGCGCGAGCCGACGTAGAAAGCATTCGATTGACCAAGTCTTCGCCGGGTCGACCAAGTGTTTTGCAGATGAGCCAAAATTGCTGTAGTTGTCCGTTACCTGGAAACAAAGGCCGACCACCAGTCAACATTTCTGCTAAGATGCAGCCGAGCGACCAAATATCTGCAGTAGCTCCGTACTGTGTCCAGTTGTACATAATTTCTGGCGCGCGATACCATCGCATCGTAACATATGCCGACATTTTCTTGTCCAAGGGTCTTGCTAGACCGAAGTCGAGTATTCGAACGCGGCAATCCTCATTAACACCGATATTATTCGGCTTTAAATCGCGATGGATTATGTTAGCGGCGTGTAAATATCGTAATCCGGCTAGAATCTGAAATGTTATATAGCGAATATGAGCATCTGTAAGCGGCTGCATTTGAAGTATTTGATGCAGGTCCGCTCCCATCAAGCTCGACACCATGTAGATATCTTTGAGGCTATCCGGTCCACCGTCCGGCGTAAAAAGGTCTAGCAAGTCCAAAATATATGGCATATCGATTTGGCGTAGAATTCGAATTTCACGAAACGTATGATGAGCACGAAATGCATTGGCGACAGAAGCGGAAATTTTTTTGATTGCAACCGGTTTACGATTTTCGTCAAATGTATCAACCGCACGACACACTGCGCCAAAAGTTCCATTTCCGATAAGCTCGAGCTCTTGATAACGCTCGGGGACAGTCCATGATATCGTATCGAGGGTAATCGAATAGTAAGTCGGGCCAGTAAAATGAGGCATCGCTGCTGCTATTAGTTAATACCGACTGCTAGAGTTACTGGATTAATCGATTACTATACGGGGTACAAAGATAGTGTTATGATACACAGCCGTAAATTTAAGGCAAAATTGTGCATAGATCGCTGAAATTATTGCTTTCGTCACAGTTAAAATAAGGCAAATACTTATTATCGGCTAAGTTTGATCAATATCAGTACATAATACAAATATATAGCAAAATCTATTATTCGAACGTCGCTGAGTAAATATTTTGGCTCCGGTTATAGTTTTAAATTCAATTGGGCCGCGATATAATAGGCATTTAAAGCCAAATAACAAAAATTTTATATGTCTATATAGTTTACATAAATTAAGTGACGTGTAAACCATGTAATTTATGAGCAATTATATAATAATTTAGGCGCTGAGCGATATATGGCAGTATTTGGCTATTTAAAGTTTGCGTTTTCTTAAATCTAAAGATAGAAAAAGCAGAATTTAAATCGTATTCACATTATCGATCAGATCAGACGAAATATGGACACGGCCTTTGTTATGTCACTCGGTCACAATTATAGCGTATAATAAACAGTTGTTTATATCGAAGTTATAAGACCAACCAAGATTGATCAATGCCAATGCCTACACGTATATACGATTACTTCTGATTTGTTCGATGTACGGAGCTAAGGAATCGTGAGACTCGTTACCGTTTTAACTGTTTATATTCCATGCTGTTTGTAACAGCATTCATGCTTCAAACATCAAAATCTACTTGTACGCTGTAATACATATAGACGTACACACACACGTTATGTTTATGTTAGATAAGTTTTGTCTTTGACCTTTGACAGTACAACTGTGGGGTACCTTTCCAAAAAATGTTCACATAAGTCACATTTCTCAACGACGTACTGCCCAAATGCCATTCTCAATGCGCATTCTAAATATCACACAGGGCCATGTTGTTATAACTGTACAAGTTATTTTGGAATTGATGAGAGCAGAAATGAAGTTCCGAATTTCGCTATTATTAGACACAAAATGAGTTTGCGCGTGCAAAAATTTTCGCGCCCGCGAGTACCAGCGCAAATAAGAAGCTTGTCCACCACCACTAAAATAATACCCATGGGCTCAGGAATTGTTCCAAGGCCCGCTAATTCTGCAAATTGCAAACCTATATAAGGAAGTTTACTTACTATATTTTACAAAGCTATTCTACTGTAATTAGCTTCAAAATTTATGTTCTTCGCCAGGGACCCTCAGGTTGCAAGGCATAAAATGTGATCTATTTTCGTAGCCCACTTTCCTAACGCGCAATCATCCACCAAAAACGGACGTTGTGAAATTAATGACTCTCGTGTTTTTTGATAGCTCGAATCAATAAACCATGAAGTGATGGTACATGTTTATGAACATGGTCTCATATCCAGTACACAATTACAGGAACTGTAAACTGTTTCAAACAATGTGCAAAACAGAGAATCACATAGCGCATTTGAATAGCGCCCACACAAGAGAACCACAAGGCTTTTACACATTACCCACAAAATGGATCAAGATCAGCTATGTCCACTTTAGATAGCTGCCACCATGGAACTATCCAGTTGTTAAACCGCGAGTAATAACGTGACCAACCCAATGAGAGAAAACCATAACTTTTCCAGAGACAACGTGAGCTAAATAGAATTACAGTGGATTTCAAATACGGCCCATTAAACTAGTAACTCTATACAGATTGCAGAACGTAGTGAAGCATAGGTACAACTACGCATTTTGTGTGCATAGCCAATCAGCCCTCGATAGCATAAGGCGATATCACACAATACCGCACAAGTTATAACAAAACCAACATCGGCAATAAAGGCGTGTGCACACGCTCAAAATTTTTGCTCAAATTTTAATCAAAATTTGAAAGCATCTTTGTTCCACTTTTAGCAAGTTTGAACATGTGAACACCATTCAAACTTTTCAATGATATTCCTGCAGTCAATTATCGACGAGATGTATTATTACCTGAAAAAGTTTAAGCTCAAATTTTGATGTCCAATTTTTAAACATCGGCAATATATCTTTAAAAATCATCGTCAAATTTTGAGCTCAAATTTTGAACGTGTGAACGCACCCTAAGTTTACCATACCCGACCCCCCGTGCAAGCTATCAGCCTCCCAGGACGTCACAATAAAATTGAGAATTTTGGGTCGCTGAACCATGGGGGCGCCATACCCCCGTACCCATGGGTTGCAGAATAAAATCAACACCGACAATGAGTTTCCCATGCCTGAAAACCCGAAAGCAAAACTTTTCAGCCGTCCGGGACGTCAGAACAAATTTTCGAATTTTGGGTCGCGGAACCACGAGGGTGCCATACCTCAAACCCCATGATCCGGACCCTTAATCGAAAAACAAAAACAGGCACCGGCAATTTATCATTTCACTATGAAATATAACCAATCGGAGAAAAAATTCGAAAGTTAGCATAAAAATAACTTTACTTACGTGAAGGGTTCTAAAATGTGGAAAAACCCTCAATTTGTCCTCTGAACTCAAACTTTGGGGTGCCATACCCCCGTAAACATGAAACCATGGATCACAGAGCAAAACCAACACGGCAATGAGTTTCAAATGCCCGAAAACCCCCCAAGTGAAACTTTTAAGCCGCCCAGGACGTCAGAACAAATTTTCACATTTTGGTTCCAGGAACCATTGGCGCACCATACCTCAAACCCCATAACTCTACAGCCAGAGCCTTAACCGAAAACAAAGAAAAGGCATCGGCATTTATCATTTTACCATGAAATAAAAGGAATCAGAGGAAAAAAGTCGAAATTTAAGACAAAAATAACCTTGCTTCCGTGAAGGGTACTAAAATGTGGTAAAAACCCTCACTTTGACCTCTGACCCCGAACAATGGGATGTCATACCTCCGCACCCATAGAACCATGGGTCACAGAGCAAAATCAGCCCCGGCAATGAGTTTCTCATGCCCGAAAACCCCCAGGTGAAACTTATAAGCCGCCCAAGATGTTAGAACAAAATTTTCAAATTTTGAAACGAGGAATCAATGGGGCGCCATACCGACGTACTTCAAACCCCATAAATCCAGAACCGGAGCCTTAATCAAAAAACAAAAAAGAGGCATCGGCATTTATTATTTTACTATGAAATAAAGCCAACCAGAGAAAAAAAATTCGAAAAAAAGCCACATTTTGACCCCTGAACCACACCACAAATCAAAAACGCTCGGGAGTGTACACGGCAAATATGCCGGTTCGAATGAGCCCAAGATCATGACAATCGGTTAAGCCGTTCCCTAGTTATGGCCGATCACACACACACACAGACGGAATTTAAAAGAATTCACCCCTACAACACACAATCTCCACTATGTTTCACTACGTTCGGATCGCTTATTCATTTCGACAACGGCTAGTAAAGATAACCAGGCAGCTTCCTGGACATCACTTAGTAAAGAGAAACGCCACTGCAACTGTTATAACTTACTCTCCATCTCCTCAAACCAAACAATATTTTATAATCTGTAATACGCTAATACAAAGAATTGCATAGAACTATACTACGTGGGACAGAGCTATTACTATATTTTGCAGCCACAGTAGGTGCAGGGCACACATTAATTTTTAAATATTTCAAATTATATCTGTATATATTTTTAGATATGCGCGTGTAACACAAAGGCGTAGTCAGGAATTTTGTGGCCCAGAGTGGGTACCTAAAAGCGGAGTGTCCGGAGGGGTCGCGCTCAGAAATGTGAAAGCGGGGTCCAGAATTATTGGTATATTAAGTACGCCATAAGCAAGTAAAAATGCAACTGTTGCCAAAATAGCGAATTTTAATACAAAAATGTGAAGTTTGATCAAAAATACGATTGAAAGTAATTGTTTTCTAGTGCGAGAGAGGCTAGTTTTAGGACAATTTCCGACATGATTTTCAACCGGAAACATTAAAAAAATTTTGTTTGGTGTTGAACCAATAGGGGGGTCGCGACCCCCGCAACCCCCCTCTGGCTACGCCCTTGGTGTAACAATCCTATTGACGCCCAACCGTATAGAAAATGGAGGCCCGTCCCAGTATGGACCCCCAGTGTGAATTCTTGGGGTAGAGGGGGTCGGGATATCACAATCCAAAACTATTTGGTCAAAAACATATATATATTTAATCTTAAATTAATATATAACATAGATGTCCAAGGTTTGTCTGCTCGATCCTAAAAAGTATGTCAGAGTTTGCTGAGCTTCTGTTCTGAGCGAAAATTCGCATGAGTACCAGATGCCAAAAATTAAAGGTTTATTACGCTTACGGAAAAAACATTTTATATTTACATGAGTGGGGAACTTGACATGATACGCTAAGAGGGGCGGAGCGAAACTTGACATTGTCCCAAGTGTTTCCCCTGCTTGCCAAATTTCGGCTCATAAGTTTCCAGTTTTTCGTCTTAAAATTTTGCTAAAAATACCACCATTTCTCTCGCGCCTAGGGAGTATAATATGCTTATGGATTTTAACCACTGCTGGTGATTACCAAGACATGTAACGGAGAACCGCGTAAATAAATAAACCAAACATACGCACCAGCACAGACACTTCGTATAGAATTTCAAACACAATAATACCAGTATATATTATTTATTCGGAATAATATATATAATAAACAATAGCGGCGGAACCGGGGGGCTGAGGGGGCTATAGCCCCCCCAATCCTCAGGGTGGGGGGGGGCTGAAGTATCAGTTAGCCCCAAGAATCTTGGCACACGTCACTCGACATGTCGCCTAACCTTAAAGCTGTGTATGAAAGCAGTGTATTCAACATATAGTCTTTCAACCAATACAACAAGGGAAAAATTCAAATTCCCCACCCTCTTTAATTCACGTCAAGGTCACTTATCAGGCGTATAGGCCTACTGCTACATTAAATTTTCTGTATATTGAATGATTGTTGTTTGTCCTAAGTTTAATCAATACACATGTTTACTGTTTTGTGTTTTATGCTTTCAATATATTTGTAGAACTTAGTTCAGCCCCCCCCCCCAACTCTGAAAACATTCCGCTGCGCCTGATAAATATTTCATCTTCGATATTAATTCAAAATACAATTTGTAATATCGTTTAGTGGCAGCTGCTGCTTGCTTGAAATTACGTGAACACATGAATTGAAAAAAGAAAAACAAATAAAGCTGCCCAACCGATTAAATAACCAAATATTATTCAGAACTACTCGAATAAATAGATTAACTTATTAAAACAATTAATAGGTTTTGTTTCAAATTTGTTAACTACTTAGTCCACAGTAGTGACAGAGCTGAATTGTACACAATTACAACATTTATAAGTGTGAGCGCTCATATTCCAATTTTTGCAGTAATATTCAACCAGCGATATAAAAAAAATAGCATCGTTACATACACATATATATGCATATTTGTACTGGATACACATATTTGTAGAAAAAAATCCAGTCAAAAATGTTTAGTTCAGCTTGGCACTGCCTAAAAAATAAAATAATTTATAATATTTCGTAAAAATAAGATATCAATTTCATAACCATTTAATATGGATCATGTGTCGTCAAGTTTTCCAACTCTGGAGGTTGGAAACTTGATGTTAATTAGCATTGTACTAAAATTTAATGTTTGATTTTGAGCCCAGGCTAAACCTAGGCTTCCTTACGCGGAACAAAACATAGCAAGATCATCTGAATAGGAAACCCTAACATCGCCCTATGTTATAATATATTTATACATACACTATTTATAACATATATATTTGAAGCTGGTTAATGCTGTAAATTGCTGAACAATGAAAACGGCGTTCTCAAACTGATCACATACATGATACTGTTAAGTTTTAGACAGTATGTCGCTTTGAATTACACTTGTACTCAGATAAATTTTAATTTCATCAAATGAAGATATTCGAAGCGAAGCAAATTTATATCTTACTGCTATTACTACAATTATATCAAAATGGTTACGTTAGTTATATCGGATATGCGTTTTTATTGTATCAAACAATATTAATTAAATCAAGGTTATATTGCTAGGTTACTACCAACATGAGATATTGTGACGGAAACTGATTGTCACGTAACAAACAGTTGTATAAAATAAATACATCCACATGTCATAACTGTCATTCGTATAACACACACATCAATAGCTACTATCGAGTATCGAATGTATGCTACATTATAACAAATTATTTATGCAATAAAACACATTATATAAAATATGTTTGACATAAATAACGACAACGCCATAAAACTGCGTTTAACCGTTTTTCTCTTCCTACTGGCAGTTTATTTCAAGCCAAACGTTCCCAACAACAGTATATTATGTAATTGATTTTTCAAATTCCATGTTCCAAAATATTGTTCATTCCATTCACATTTAGTTATATTTCCAAATAACACAGCAGCAAATTAAGTTTGTCGTAGTTTAGTGACATCAATACTCAACAGCTCAATATACACAGACCCGGCATGCAGGGGACCCACCCCAGAAAACAACGCGGCGGCACGCCCTCCATTCCTTCTACACACAACAAAACATGTGCACAATTGCGTTCGACCGATTAGTATTTCTAAATGTGCTTTCCCAATAGGGTTTTACCTCTATTTGAGGCTGCTGCCGCACCCCCCCCCCGCTTTCCTAGTCGTTCCTGGGTGTCTGCCATTATGTATAATTAAATTTAACTGATTAGAGCAAATCAAGCGACATTCTACTAATTAGTAAACGACAGTACGTAGTAGTATGTCTTTTTCAGAACGCCAAGAATGAACTCCAGAATGAACAAAAACATTATGACAAAGTACTGCTACACGAAAACATTTTGTGTTATCATTTGTTATAACAGTGCCAGTGAATAAATTGACAGTTTTACGTTCAACTATCCGATCATGTCATGTTCCTTCTCCAATATTTGGGATAAAAACTTTACCTCAATGCCGTGGTAGGTTAAAAATGTGTTGCTAAACTGTGGACCTACTCTAAGCTTACGCTTAAACTTAACACATAGATTGAGCCCTAGAGGTACAAAATTTTATTCGATTTCCGTAAGTTATGCAACATGACTTGATACGCTAGGAAAACCTTACCATGAATCAAATTAGTATCTTATATCTAATAAAGGGGCAAAATTTGATGTTCATTTGAGGGCACAGGCTATTTTCTTGATGTCTGTTGCATTTGATAGTGCATAGTTACCAATGTTTGAACTAGGGATGTCATTAGTTGCCGTCTCCCATGGGGATGGCCAGGTCTCCTTTCGATTAGAGCTCTTACTCAAATTTTGTCTGTACTGCCACTAATTTTTAATTATAGTCATTAATTAATCATTTAGCATACATAACGCTTATACACACTTCGATCGAAGCGCAATAACAACCTGAACCTAATTACAACTTAAAAACCTAAATATGCTACAATGAATAAATCGATCACTCGTCTTCTCATATATCATATCCGCGCCGCAAGCTCATAATAAGCATCTAGGACGCCGTATGATATACTATCATCTCTATTTAGCAGCTAGAAAAACGTCAAAATACATTAAATTGCCTATTCATGTCACAGAAAATTTATAGAACTGTCAATAGTAATAAGCTGATATATTAGCTTATACATAAGCCCAATCATCACAAATCTACGCCTTGCACGAGCTGTTACAGAAATCTAATATTGATTGGCAATTTAAGTGGCAATATCTCATTACTATTATTATAATTATTATTTATAAATTATCTGGCTAAACTAGCTATTTTATGCTAGCAAATATTACGCAACGAGATAGAATTGCCTAAAAAGCGCAGTGGGTGAACACAAAAGTTACATCCAAAATGAACGCAAGCACACGTGTCTTAAAGCACTAATTCGCGGCTACAAATATTCATACTTGAACATTTTGTATAGAAGTAATGCATTCAAGAGGGGTTGCAAACTTCGAATCCAGATCTCCTATATAGTGGCGTGGTAGAAATTATCATTTATGACTCAATTACACAATAAAATATGAACACAGCGTTTACAAAGCGGCTCACTCTTACACACAGTTATATATCAACTGTTAACAGAAACCATCGAATCTATATTGCAGTATCCGTTGAAATCGGATACTATCATACTATTTACTGCAGCTGCGAATGGTACAACACAGAAGTGTGCGCGGGCCCGGGTACTGCTTAGCATAAACACTTTCGCTCTGTTGAAGAAACACGTTCGCTATGTTTCCAGTCGCCTCCCTTTACTACACAGACGTTTGTTACATGTTATTCTGTAGGAAACTTGACATTATTGGTTTGTATGGTTCAAAGATAAAATAATAGAATACTATAATTTTCTGATTAGCAGTCAGAGACACTGTTTTGGCTAGCGCTTAGATCATAATAATGATAACTTTCTAACCACAAGGCTATAAATGAAACCAACTGTTATACTGCTCGCACAGTTTCAACGAATACAGTTCATTGTCACGGACGCAGTTTCTGGCTGCGTTGCAGATAACGTTAGTTTACTTCAATGTAGACTTATTTACAAAGTTTGCAGGCGCAATGGCTTGTGCTTGACGCAATTTATGTTAACTAAGCTTACAGCTAAGTACTTCTACATAATCATACTGTGTTACTGAGTTGGACCGGTTTAAATCTAACATACCCCGCAGATTTCTGAATGTGTAAATTAGCTGCTACAAGGAATCTGCTACAGGTTAACATAAAAATTCCTGCCGAAATTATGTGTCCTACTTACGTTTTACACTGTAAATTGCTGAGTTAATCTTTTCTTGCTTGGTTGTATTGGAACTTGGACATTATGTATATATTACATAATGTTTGGACCACACATGAAGCAAAAATGGAAAATTTCTTACAAAATTTTGTATGGTTTTTGCCTTTTGCCGGAACCGCAACCGGCACACGATTTTTGCCGAAACCGGAACCGCAATTCCGGTTACTCCCTGTTCATAACACTGCCGAAGAGCATGGAATCAATTTGACTGAAACAGCCATGACGACCGATAAAAGTCGAATGTCGTTTGTGCATTAAAAATCATATTCGGCTTCACTGTCTTTAGCACCGTCTGAACACGATTTTTGCAGAAACCGGAACCGCAATTCCGTTTACTCCCTGTCCATAACACTGCCGAAGAGCATGGAATCAATTTGATTGAAACAACCATGACGACCGATAAACGTCGAATGTCGTTTGTGCATTAAAAAATCATATTCGGCTTGACTGTCTTTGGCACCGTCTGCATACGACCATATCGGTTGCTTGGAATGTTACATCAAAAATAAGGGTGATGCTAAGCAGCACGAGGATGCCGTTGTAGACTTTGTGATTACATCAAAAGTTATCCGCTATAAGTATATAAAAGTTAAAAAGCTAGCCTGTCAATCTGTTCTAATATTATTCTATTGAACAAAAATTGAATATTTTGTAAACAGAGTCTGATTGCTTGGATAGGTCTTTCAGTGTTATCGGAGATGCAATTTCGTTGTTTCTGAAAGCCTGTTCGATAAACTGCAAGGTTTAATCAACAGGCAAGTTGCTAAAAAGTGCCGACACGTCGAAACTTGCCATTGATGTTTTTGGTTCGGATTTTATTGGTAAACCTGGACGTACTTGAAGACGCATATTCATTCAGTGTAATCGGTTCAAGAATAGGCACAGTGAAATGAACTAAATGACGAACGGCTGATTTTATGCACGAGACTGACCACCCAAATGGGACGAAACCCAACGGACCTTGAAAATACGTCTCAACGGTTTTTCGCTCGTATGGTTCCATTTCTACGCAGCTTTTCAAGTCAGCTCAAAAACTCGATCATAGCCAATCTTAAGAAAGTCTTTCCTGATATCGAAATTCCCATTGTTTTCCAAACCGGCCAAAGGTTACGGAATTGGTTTGGTTTTAAAGATACAATTCCGGATGCTGTCAGACCCTTTGTTGTTTACAAGTACTCCTGTTGCGCTTGTGAAGCGGACTAAGTCGATAGTTTACACCGTCGCTTAGTAACACGAATCTCAGAGCATACTAGTATAACTGCCCGCACAGGTAAAAACATCAACAAAACTCAACTAAACAATTCAGTCATTTTTAAACACACATTAACCTGGCGATACCAACATAATAGTAATGATTTTTCCATTATTGCACAAATAAGCGATACCAGTACCAAGAGTGACACACTGCTTCGCATTCTGGAAAATCTTATTATTAGACAGTAAAACCCGACACTTAACGATATCTATGCACTCAAGCCGGCTCTTAGTCTTTTCTAACTTATTTCTCTATATTTTATATTCATTTGGCGTAATTTTTTATTGTAATATATAATCTTTATTGTTTCCAGATGTAATAAGTGTAAGACCAGCAATTACGCTTCTAACGAATTAACCATTATATAAATGGCTTGTTTTTAACATTAGAGAATTAAGACACACCCAGTTCAAATCAACACCCTGGGAATAAGTTCGTCAGAAATTTGGCCGCGCCCCGGTTATTAATGATATATATACACATGAAAATATATTTAGAAGTAACTTGATCCGAAAAAGCTGCATTGTAGGGAGTAACCGGAATTCCGGTTCCGGCGAAAATCGTGTTCCGGTTGCGGTTCCGGCAAAGGGCAAAAACCATACCGGAACCGGAATTCCGGTTTAAAAAATTTGTGTGAAATTTTCCACGTTTTTTGCTTCATCCTGTAATCCAAACATATGTAATATATATTGATGATCATATAGAATGATCAAGCTCCAATACAACCAAGCAAAAGAAAAGATTAACTAACCAATTTGGCGTGTGAAACGTAAGTAGGGCACATAATTTGAGCAGGAATTTTTCATAATAACCTGCAGGAGTTTGTTAAATCAAAGCCAGATCGATGCTTGTAGCAGCTATTTTACACATCCAGAGGTCTGTGGGATACGTTTGAATTAAACCGGTCCAACTCGGTAACAGAGTATGGCTTACGCAGAAGTACTTAGGGTATGCTTGGCTAACATAAATTGCGTCAAGCACCCACCAGTGCGCTTGTAAACTTGGTAAATTAGTCTAAATTGAAGTAAACTAACGTTATCTGCAACGCAGGTAGTTCTTGGCAATGAACTGTATTTATTGAAACTGTTCGAGCAGCATCACAGTGTGTCTCATTTATAGCATTCTGATAAGAAAGTTATCATTATCATCTAACTATTATTAACTATTATCATGATCTAACTGACGGGCACTGTTTGTCCAACGATAGCCTAAACAGTGTCTCTGACCACTGATCAGAAAATTACCTTCTATCTATTATTTTCTCTTAGAATCATATAAACCAATAATTTTAAGTTTCCTACTAAAGAACATGCAACAAACGTATGTGTAGTAACGGGAGGCGATTGGAGACAGAGCGAAAGTGTGTATTCTACGCTCCAAGCTTTGTAAGCACATTCGATTTGACGCAGTATACGCAATGATGTATAGTGGAAGACATTTTTTGCTCTGAATGTCCAACAAAAACCGACATATTTGATTGATAAATAAACATTATTAGCTTCCTCAGTCTGTTTAAAGTTTCAGAAAGGCAACAATACCATCGCAATTCATTAACTTTAATGTAAAAGTTATTTTTAATGCATTTTAAATCCACTATACCTTCATTTCTTCCATCATCTGTTTTACTATATATGAATTTCGAAAACCAGGTTCCGGTTCCGGTTGCGGATGCGGTTTAAATGGACGGTTCCGGTTCCGGTAAATTTCGGTTCCGGTTATTCCCTGCTGCATTGCCATAGCCACTTCCTTCAACCTGATGGTTGAGCTAACAGAGAATGAAAGATCAATATTCCTGTATAAAACATAAATTAATACCAATCGCCGTATGTATATATATGTATCTTCTTCAGAAACCATATTAAAGAATCGAACATCACACTTTAAAGAATCGAAAATCTAAACAAACATCGATCATAACCGCTTCGCCCTCCCGTTGGCACATTAGCCTCAGCCATCAGTTTATACACGTCAGCGCTAAAACATCCATAAAGAAGTTATCCGTAAAACCAGTCATTTAAACATAAAAAACTACACAGTTTTTCTAAACTGCACATCATTATTATTATTATTGCTAAGAAGATCGACGCATTTAGAAAATATTTTCAAGTAGTTTGCAGAAGCAATGAATAAAGATAATATAACTAAAAGAGAGAGCCGAAGGAGAAGACAGTCTATTGATGAATAATGCAAATATGAGCAACGTTACTAAATTTATACATATATATACGCCGTTTTAAACTGTTAAAAAAGCATCTAAATATCTGCCGCACTTTTTTAGTAAAATGCGCAATGCATAAATTTAGAATATTTAAAGAAACACTGAAAAATGCGTGTGCGCAATCATACAGTAACACCTTTGAAATCCGACGGCAATGTCCGCCATTCTCCATGTGGTAGACCAGGCACAATCAGCGGCAACAAATCTTAACCTCCTTGATCACAGAAGGGTGGTCCTTTAGAAATATCACAGTTTGGCTGAATACGGATTTAGCTACCATTTTTTTCGAACTATCACGAAATAGCAGTCAACTGTGGAAAAACCTTTTTGTCTGTCATGTGCTTACACACACTTCATCACTGAATTCCGGGATTTTCGCGAATTGGTTCTCATGGTACACCTAGTTTGCGCTGCTTAAATGATTTCTTGTCTAAAATGTCTCAACAACCGACACGTATTGCAAAATTTCTGATTCCGGCAATATGAGGTTCCCCAAGATTTTAAATCTTAGTTGTCAGTGTATGATGAAAATGTATATATACATTTCATAAAACAAGAATTCAAATTCCTGTTATCAGCAATTAAACTGTGGCGTATATAATGTTTTGTTAGAGATGCTGTTTGACGAGCTATGTACCAAAGTTTGAACAATACCCCAAGAAAATGAAATTTTCAAAAATTCAACATAAAATTTATAATTATTGCCAGTGACCGACTGGATCATAGGTATTTAACACGTAAACGTGTTACTTTCGTTGTTTTAAAACCCGGTATGGTACGCATGTTGATATACCTCTGGAATGGTACAGTGACTAAAGTAATCAATTTTAGCACAGAATATCAAATGTTGACATTATTCAGTATAGTTGTACGTTGAGATTAAGATTGTCTCGGTAGGTTTTACCGATTACTAAAATAACCAATTTTAGCACAGAATAACAAATTTTGACATTCTTCAGTATAGTTCTACGTTGAGATTAAGAATGTGTCGGTAGGTTTTACCGATTACTAAAATAACCAATTTTAGCACAGAATATCAAATTTCGATATTCTTCAGTATAGTTGTACGTTGAGATTAACAATGTGCCGGTAGGTTTTACCGATTACTAAAATAATCAATTTTAGCACAGAATATCAAATTTTGACATTATTCAGTATAGTTGGTCGTTGAGATTAAGATTGTTTCGGTAGGTTTTACCGATTACTAAAATAACCAATTTTAGCACAGAATAACAAATTTTGACATTCTTCAGTATAGTTGTACGTTGAGATTAAGAATGTGTCGGTAGGTTCTACCGATTACTAAAATAGCCAATTTTAGCACAGAATAACAAATTTTGACATTCTTCAGTATAGTTCTACGTTGAGATTAAGAATTTGTCGGTAGGTTTTACCGATTATTAAAATAACCAATCTTAGCACAGAATATCAAATTTTGACATTGTTCAGTATAGTTGTACGTTGAGATTAAGATTGTCTCGTTAGGTTTTACCGATTACTAAAATAACCAATTTTAGCACAGAATATCAAATTTTGATATTCTTCAGTATAGTTGTACGTTGAGATTAAGAATGTGTCGGTAGGTTTTAGAGATTACTGAATACAATGATAGTAGTGCTATTTGCATGGTATGAATCTAATACGGCAATCGCTAGTGTCTACACAGTGAAAAACGATTCTCATATATAAATCTGAAAAGGTGTGAATTTTAATTTCGAAAGTTTTAACCTTTATGATCAGTTAGAGGGAGAAACCAAACGCAGTGTGGCTTTCATTAGCTAAAATAGACGTCACATTGTCGCTCATATATTACAGCTAAGCTACTGATTTTATAACACTCTGAAGAGATTACATCAATACTCGTATTTCAATTTGTAATCTCGGAATGGTCATGAAACTAAGACTAGACTAGACGTAGCTGCGTCGCGTACCCTCGCTGTTCGATTAGTTAATCTTAATTATCACCTAAAATCTCAAGCCTACAATCAACCGAGGATTGCCAAGAATCTTTGTACACAAATTTTCCACAGTGCTTAACACAGATAAACTTATATATTTTTAATTTTATACAAAAATGCATATGAAATAGTCAGTTTGGGTAAAAAATAGTGACCAAGTTGGGTATAAAATTAATTGCTACTGGATTGCACCCGGAAGATTAAGCCCTACTACCTTTAGTGCTATATATTGCCCGATCTTTCAACTTGGTTCACAGTGAGACAGGCCATCCAAAGCACAGTCGTTAGTTGTAGAAGTTGACGTGAGCGCAGATACTTCCAAACTGGGCAAAGACAAATTTGAAGTTACGTTCACTAACTTTTGTGCCACAAGCTACCAGGAGAATAAAAGGCTATGGTCGTTTGTACATTGAGCGTACACAGACCCCACTATACAATGATACATCAAACTTAGTTCTGATATCGACCTTCATTTTTCTACGGATCTGTTTTTTTAATCCAAAACTTTGTAATGGAGGAGAGTAAAAAACAACATTGTTGCTTTTTGTCCTCCGATGGTAGGTTTTTTAACCTGGCTTGTTTTATTACCAAAAATATGCTCGAGAGTGAGCTGCAGCGACTAGGAAATCAAAAACCGACCAAAATGCCTATACATACGCCGACAAAGCGGCTATCCGACGGATCCATCGGAATGTCGCACGATGGCTGCAGTCTTGGAAAAGGTTTTCAACATAACGTGCAGTGCCAGCATTGAAAATACAACAGTGCTTGCCTGTTGTAGCGCCGATGGTCAATCACTGGACCCGTAATCATTTTTCGAGGAAAAAATTAGCAAACTTCACGGGGGGGGGGTGATTTTGAATCATTTAAGCAAAATATGCCGAAACGGAGGACATCTGAGAAGAGATTTCTGAAAATAGACCTACGGGGAACAGTCGCAGGGAGCTATTATGCTTGTGCTGTGTGACTATGTGGGCCTATGTGCAGCTGTTACTATCCGCTATACTTACTCCAAACGCTTCACAACTGGCTGCTCGGTGGTCTCAAACAGACGGCTGTTATTTTTTACCCGGCTGCTGTTTGTTTTTACCCTTAATGTTAGGTAATGAAAAACAAAAATTCTTATTGCTTGCTGGTCCAGAGCCACAATGTACGAGCAAACTATATATGGTACCTAGTAGCCACACCGTATGGCTATGCTTCTATATTACTTAGCCCTCCAACGATCCCAATGAATTGGTGCGAAACCAAAATTTGTCAAAGTTGTTTTTTTACCCGATCTGACTATATAATAAATTACTAAATGTTCAAATATATAAATATATATTTCCAGTGTGTGTGTGTGTTCGTGTCATCAATTTATGCAAATAAAACAGGACTGTAATTGTATAGCGCAATACTAGCATTAAACATACGTACTAGGCGGTACCACCTTCACACAGATATTACTAGTAACTCTATCGAGATTGCAGAACATAGTGAAGCATAGGTACACCTAAACCTTTTGCATGAGCAACCAATCAGCTCTCGATAGCGCACGTCGATATGCTATATGTGGATATCATAAAATACCGCACAAGTTAGAACAAAACTAACAACGACAATAATTTTCCCATGCCCGAAAACCCCGAAGTCCAAGCTATCAGCTCAAAATAAAATTGGGAATTTTAGGTCGATGGACCATGGGGCGCTATACCCCGTACTCATGGGTCGCAGGCCAAAATCAACACCGACAATGAGTTTCCCATGCCCGAAATTCCCCAAGTAAAACTTTTTTAGCCGTCCAGGACGTCAGAACAAATTTTCGGATTTTGGGTCGATGAATCACGACGGTGCCATTACCTTAAACCCCATAACTCCAAAATTGGAACCTTAAACGAAAAAAGAAGCTTCGACATTTACCATTGTACTATGAAGTATGAAAACCAACCAGAGAAAACATTCGAAAGTTGAGATAAAAATAATCTTGCTTCCGTGAAGGGTACTAAAATGGGGTAAAACCCCACATTTTGACCTCTGACCCCGCAACCAGCCCCCAAATCATAAAACACTACGCCGGTTTGAATAAGCCCAAGATCATGAAAATCAGTTCAGTCGTTCCGGAGTTATGGCCGATCACACACACAAAGGCGGAATTTTATAACTTTCAGCCCTGCAACACACAATCTCCGCTACGTTCTGATTACAAAGTTTCGTATTCAGGCGATCACTTTGGAGAGAAAAAATTGGCGTCTAATTCTAGCTACAAAAATTTTGTGATGCTAGCTTATTCCAATTTTTAAGTTTAGGTCGAAAACAGTTATACTATATGCCTAAAATCCGATACGTAAGTATTCTAGAATCTAATGGCAATCGTTACGAAACAATTCCTAGAAGAATTTTAATAATGATACTTTTGAGCAAATCGTTCACTTGGTGATAAATTTATTACTTTGCCTTTTTAACTGAACAAAAGTAATATATACACAAATTTCGCCTGGCTAATGTGAACGATTACATCTTGCTTTGCATCGACAAATTTCTGCGGTAGAAACAACGCGATGAAGTCAGCGATGAATATACCGTGGAAGTTGTATTATGCACAGTCGTGCACAAAAAACCTCTACAGCACCTCAATAAGTGAAGAGCAAAATATACCGCTATCGGTACCCTAAGCCCTAGCCAAGGTTTCACATTTTCTATAAAGGTTGTATCAAGCCTGAAAGGCGGGAAGGAGAGGCTACCGCCCCCGAACCCCCGGTTGAAACAGTTCTTTCTTTTTAAACATATACATCGTTCATTGTGGATTATTGCAGAGGTTTATTGTACACGAGTGCCGTTTTATGTTCACCAAACAAAATATAACTTCTATGCCTGTTTCCGCACACTCGGCAGGATGCAATTATCTTCCACCACAAAAGCCTGCATAAAAACAGCGCTCGATCAGTGACAAAAAAGAAACTGCTAGATAACTGAAGCCAGCGCACAGAAACTCGATGGAAGTTTCAGTATGTTTAAAACCAAAAAAAAATAACAATCAGCTTATTAAATTTATGCTCATACTTAGAGACTACAATAGCATATACATCGCATTTACAGCCTTATATTATTTAAAATACGACAACAGGATATACATTAAGTAATTGGTCTCGCTTGGGGTTATACAATTCGTACAAACAACTCAAAACGATATCAAACCAGTAGACCACAGAAGAACTATAAATTTGTAAAAATTAGCGTCGGCCATTTTTCAATACCCGGTAGTTACAAAGCTAGCTTAAAAAGTACGACACATAATATAATTTTCCAAAAATACGTTTGAGGCGTTGAAACTGTATTTTTTATCATATTATACATTTGCGACGGATAATTCGCGCTCGGACAGTGGCAAAAACAGATCTTCGCACTGAAGGCGCGAAAATTTTGGCTTTTCAACGTCTCAGCCCCAGAAAACAAAAAGTCTGGCGGAGGGGGGTTGCACCCCATCTCCAGGATACATCTGGGACAGTTACACAAAGTTGTCACATACGTTACACACAATAATCACGTAGTCGTGTATAATATGGTAACAGGCAATACGGAATGAGGAATTTACAACATCAAGAACATATAGCGAGCTAGAATTTTTGTTAAGGCGTGTTCACATGCTCAAACTTTTCGCTCAAATTTTGACGGTGATTTTTAAATAAAAATTGCGATATTTCAAAATTTGAGCTCAAACGTTTTCAGGTAATACATGTAGTCCTCCATGATTGGCTACAGGAACATTCATGACATGTTTGAACTGTGTTCACACGTTCAAACTTGCTAAAAATGCAAAAAAGATGCTTTCGAATTTTGATCAAAATTTGAGCAAAAAGTTTGAGCGTGTGTACACGCCTTTACTTTGTGATGTAGAAGCAGCACTAGATCGAAGTAGAATACACTAGGATAAACGATAGAACATAAATCACAGAACATTAAAAACATCCAATATACATGTATATGCGAAGAGCGGTGAATAATACCAGGCCGTATCAACTGCAAATATTTTGACTATAGACATAGCTATTTTTTCCAGAAACCCTACGCTATTTTGAAACATTATAAAATAATTAATGATTTTGACTATATATTCATTAATAAATATATATACAGCTCAAAACAATTTTAGTGTGTAATGTAATCTAATAAGAAAGCGATGGAAGCAACAATATTATATATCACGAAAACATCAGGCTTACTATTTATTTAGGCAGCTTGTTATATATGTATGTAAATATTTGCACAAGCCAATGCCATCAGTCACAGCTGTGTGTTGTACCGGTGCCTCTTACTGCAAGAACTTCATATTTATGATTATATAAACTAAAATTTGTTTACATAATGATAAAGTCTAACGTGAATTAATTTATAAAACTATTAAAAATCGAAAAATATATATGATGCTACTTCTGGAGATATATAATAGAGTAAATCAAAACACCTAAATTTACTAACTACACAGAATAGATTTGAAAATTAAAGCGCATAATACGCATTGAGGTAAGCAAGAACGTTCTCTGAGGCCCATGCGTCCCACTATAGCCGGAACTGGAACCAGCAACCGGAACCGCACATTTAAACCGGGTACGGAATATAGTCAATCAAACACTAGCATAGTTATAATTTTTGAAGTACATACTCGTTAATCCAGAATTCGTTAGCTATGCAATTGCCCAAATGATCCCTGCTTAATAACCAGCAACAAAAAACTTATTTCCGAAATTTAGCATTTATAGCCCCATGCAGCACTTTTCAAATATTGAAGCCAACGTGTTTAAGCGGATAAATCATCCTACATGTCTATCGTTCAAACCCAACGAACAAGATGCTTATTAACACTTGTTTTTATTTTACTTGATGGATAAGACCGTCGTCCGGTTTAAGTTCCGGCGAAAATTGCAATAACAGTTCCGGCTAATTTCTATTTCGGTTACTCACTGCTTACAGTGGTAACGCTTTCAGCATGACAACTCCTTACACAAACTGATTAGAGGTTTGTAATCTCATTCGGTATTAATATTTAGTACAGTCGGGCGTGCTCAAGGATAGTGTTCTTGGATCAACTTTATTTCTGATATATATATGTAAACGATCTATGGTATTGTTCTATTGACGTTAAAAGTAAACTGTTTGCTGATGATGTGAAGCTTTATATAAACATGTCCGATCGAGTGATCATGAGCTCTGTCCATTTTTTCTACGGTAACGAAGCGGATGATTTTATCAGCAGCAAAATATATAAGTTCGCTGATGACACAAAGGTTCTAAGAAAGATTAGCTCCAAATATCCGTACCTCGACATTGGCGATCTTGAAAACAGATATAGACAATGCTTTCAAATGCGATGGAGTGATAGAACTCAATGCCTCTAAAGCCATCTGCTTCCATCTTGGACGTAAAAATCCTGAACACACCTACACACATGACGGCGCAGATATCCCAAATGTCCGCAGCGAGAAAGAACTTTGGGCCTGCATTAGTAACACTCTAAAATGCTCGGACCATTTCCCGGATGTCGTAAAGGCTGCCCCGCGCATACTGGGTGTTATCAAACACTCCTTTAAATTTATCAACAAGGCCATCTTCCTTCCACTGTACGTTGCAATGATTCGTTCACGACTCGAGTATGCCAGCTGCGCCTGGTGCCCCAGCTATGCTAGTGATATTAAGCTGCTGGAGAACGTTCAACGTAGTGCCACGAGCATCTATCGCATGACGAGCGCCTGGTTTTAGCTGCGACTACAGAAGCTAGAGACCCGCCGACTTCGTGCTGACATGATCTTCATTTACAAAATTGCAAACAATCTGCTCTACCACTCTCCCACTTCTTTGAAGTCATCATTGGAAACCCCCACCGTCAAACTCCTATAAACTTGCGAGCCAAACTTACACCGCGTCTCGACTGGTATCGCTTCTCGTTCACGTATACTGTGGCTCATTGGAACGGTCTCCCATGCGATGTCGTATGTGCAACGGCAGTCAATAGTTTTAAAAGGCTGCTCCCGGTTTAAGATTCTGACAAGTATTTCTGCTGATCTGTGCTACTTAAATTGCAAACGATGTCAAGCTGACAAAATCAATTATGAAATTATCAAAATCACATACGAATGAAATTTTCACAAGCCGAAAAATATGCTTTTGCTCTTCCTTAAGGAACTCACTATTATCAACTTGCCAGTAATGTGCATATCTGGTGAGTTACTGGCTCTTAGTAGGCCATCGCCTAAATCTGGAGCTCACTATGACAGCCGTAATGTTTGATGCAAACCTCGTTACGACGAATGTTCGGTTGTAGTAAGTAAATGTTAATAAACTTTCATGTTATTATACGCCTAGTGGCATTCGAAAGTTTTCAAATCTAATCTAACGTAGAACGGATAATCCAAAATTGCGTGGGCGCACCCGGGTGCCAAAAGTCTCTGGAATCTATAACCCACATCCCACCATTCCGAACGCCAGTGCGCAAATGCAGTTATTCGAGTTTACAACACAACCAGTTGACTTTACAACACAGCCAGTCAACATTCATGCAAAATGCTATTCATACAATAAAGGTAAGACTGGCTTCACAACTGAAAACAGTACCACAGTAATCATTTAAAATCAACGCCAGCAATTTATCTTTCCCGTTTCAATAAAACACAAAAACTCGGGACCCGAAATTGGCCTATACATAGTAAGTACTATTTACTTATTTATAACTGTATAAACCATAGGATATGAAAACATTCAATCGGTGTGGAGATTATACGAAAAATCGTTGCTCAGCAGACACGGAGAAACGAAATACACTGAAATTTGAACAGCCACGGTATAATATTTAATGTCAGATGTTTAAAATTTAGTAGATATATTGTGTCCATAAATAAACAAATTCACATAAAAAAATAAATTTGTGTATATGAAAGATTTATTAAAATACATGATAGAATTGTATTATGTATGTTGGTTATATATATACCATATATACCATGCATGTGTATATTTTTTATTTTTACAAACGTATGCAGCATCGAACTATACATGGATATCCATAAATATATATGTTTGTTATTTATACACATGTAAATAATTTATATAGTATGTGTGTTATTTTACAAATATATATATACAAAAAATTTCAGGGGCGTCGTAATCGCTGGGGGCCTCCCCCGCCCCACTTTTACCGACAAATGTGAAAAATTAAGTGGTAAGATTGTAACCAAATAAATGTAAACGAAAACCCCACACTGTTGAAGGGCTTGCAACCCCCTGAATAATTTATAAATAATTTACATGCACATTTATATAACCAAATATGAAGTTTACAAAATATACGTTCGTTATCGTATTTATTTATCCACAGACGATTGTTGTCCCATTTTAAAATTTTGGTATTAATAAACTAATAAATAAATATATGTTTCAAATTTGGATATCGATACATGTGCAAGACAGTTTACATAAACTGTATGTCAGCAAGCAAATTAATTTCAATACTGCTAATCATGGGCACAAAAACCGAGAAGGGACGCGTCTCCCCCAAAAATATGCCTGGGGGACAGCCATATAGTGATCAACAATGAATATATATTTACAAATATGTCTGGCGTCCTTCCCAAAAATTTGCCATATTGATCAATTATGTATCAATTTGCCATATAGATATACGACTGGGTGACGGACGTGTTGGTCGATCCCCAGAAATCTAAAAAGTTGGACATGCATGTATCCATATACAAAATTATAGTGACCAGCATCTACATAACCGTATAATGGTTGCAAGATGTATATACTATGTCCCCCCCAGAATTTTTTAATCGTACTACGCCCTTACTCCAAATGATTTTTTCGAGTTTGCGCCTTTGCTACTAATATATATCATATTAGCCAAACGTGCTCATAGGGTGGTTATCCCCTGAGGCGTCGGACCACTCTCTTGATAGGTCGACTGAGAAACCCTAGGCACAACATACCCCATACTCCCTTCTCGGGACGCCGACAGGTTGGCCCCACCTGGCAAGCCGACCCCCATCCCTGAATACCCGGCTACCTCCCCACCCTTGAAGACTCGGTTACCTCCCCACCCATGAAGACCCGGTTACCTCCCTACCCCTGAAGATCCGGATACCTCCCCACCCCGGGACCTCGGAACTCAAGCATGCATGGTGTTGACATCTGCTTCCACAACTCACGACAAAATAACAATAAGTTAATGAATACTACGCTCAAAAACAATAAGTTGCTTACAAAGCAAACAGAGAGGCAGAGGCACATATACGACGAAAAAGATACATATTCGCCATTTAAGGTTTAGACATGTTCAATATTAAAATATTTAATTGAAAATGAAAATTCCCGCTTTCAAAAAATATGCATCGGGATGGAAATTCCCCGTTTTCCAACTTCGAATCATGCAACATCCAGAGTGA
This sequence comes from Trileptium ribeirensis, assembly GCA_030248225.1. Classification (NCBI taxonomy): domain Eukaryota; kingdom Metazoa; phylum Nematoda; class Enoplea; order Enoplida; family Thoracostomopsidae; genus Trileptium; species Trileptium ribeirensis. The sequence continues at coordinate 42,240 of JASANE010017863.1, forward strand.
TTACTGGAGCCGCAACTGACGTATTGGGTAAACGCTGATTTTTGCGCGTATGCTGCTCAATTTACTGAACCCGGAGGGATGGTGGGATGAATTGTTCAGCCCTGCCTTTAACACCCAACCATACAGATAACATATATATACAATAACAACATAATTTCTGAGCCCACATTGGTATATAATAAGGTTACGCGGCGTTCTCCGAGAAGATCTCTGCATGATTTTATGTGTCTCAAGTGATATTGCCATAGTAGGTGGCAATTTGCTCTAAAACCTATTTTATGTTGCCAAACCTTATTAATATTCTCTCACAACACTAGTGAACGAGGAAACGGTAAAAAACTAGTACGACCAAATTCAAATTTTATATATCGACTAGAGCTCTACATGCCGTTCATTTATGTAAGCATGTAATGTTGATGTTCAGTAGACTTTGACTTTGTATATATGGCAGACATCACTGAGAATAAGATAATATGCAGCTGTTGTTTCAAACGACATGGACAGGTGAAACTGTTGCTAGGCAATGTCTAAAAATGGACGCTGACACATTGTTTTAAACTAGGGCGTAGCCAAGGGGGTCCAAGATGCCTGCGCCCCCTTTGATTGTTCGTCGCACACCACAGTTTGACGAACGCTCATGAGACTCAGTGGTGCACGAACTGAATTATTGGTGTTTGCGTAGATTTGATAGTTTCACACTTATATAAGGAAAAAGCGAGACTTATACGCTGTCCTCGGTTTTGAGATCGTTAAGTGTAAGTAAGAACAACCGAGGGGTACACACCGAAACTTTTCGCGCCATAGTAGGTGCTAAGTTGCAGTGTAAGTAAGAACAACCGAGGGGTACACACCGAAACTTTTCGCGCCATAGTAGGTGCTAAGTTGCAGTGTAAGTAAGAACAACCGAGGGGTACACACCGAAACTTTTCGCGCCATAGTAGGTGCTAAGTTGCAGTGTAAGTAAGAACAACCGAAGGGTACACACCGAAACTTTTCGCGCCATAGTAGGTGCTAAGTTGCAGTGTAAGTAAGAACAACCGAGGGGTACACACCGAAACTTTTCGCGCCATAGTAGGTGCTAAGTTGCTCTAAAAACTTTAACAAATGGCATAGGTGAATAACAAGTGCCCCCCATCCGATCGAAAAATACTGCATTCGCCGCTGATTTTCAGTTGACAAGGGTCAGGATCATCGAAGGTTATGTACATCTGCTTGACGTGCACACAACAACAAATTTCGATGATAGCATGCAGCTTTATGAGGGCATTAAAAAATTTTATGTTTCAGCTAAAACTTACAAACAAAGGCATCAATGTCTGTATGCCAATACCAAACCGCATTGTCAAAACTACGCTATTGCAGCAAGACGAAGATGTTTCAATTATATATCTCAAACTAGTTATATTTCTGTCTACAACCGAACGGTATCTTCATAAAAAATAGCTAAAACGCGATGTTTTCAAAAATAACATTATACGGTCCTTTGTGAATCGAAACATTGATCAGCGCAAATATAAAGCTACGTGCACAACTGCAGTCCATTTCTCGTCGACTAAAAAATTACGAAAATTCATGAATCAGATGAAGAGTAGTTATGCGACGAACAGACGGAGAAAAAAGAATTTTTGCCAATTAAACGCCATTTGAGGCAACTCCGCTCACTCCGTTTTAAATAAACTAATGCTTCCATCGGCCAACGACCTACACGGTCTACTGCTACATCAGCAGTTATTAGTCAATTTGAGAAAGAATGAGTTAATGTGAGCGACTAAACATTATACCTTCACCGTAATATTTTCAGTTGTAATCCTAAAACTTAATATCGTTAGCAATATATGGCTGGTCACGCTGGCTCCAAACAGCGGTACGTGGTGCGAAACGACTGTGGCAAAATGTTGCGCCAAGCATGACAAAATTTGAATCAGTCTACAATCTTTCTTTGATTCCCGCCCCACTGCCTAAGCCTAGCCCTAATTTGTTTTTGGCAAACGCTGGACGGCATTCTAGGAATGGTCCACGATATCTATTACTAAACGTAAGAAACGAACTCTAAATTTCACGACACATATATGCATAGTGCACAACAAAAACATGCCAAACAACAGTTCCAAACTAACTAACCTCGTGAACTATAAATATCTTCTATTTTTCGTCTACATAGTTAACAAAGAAAACCAACGAAAGAAAAATCATAACAATGAATATATAATAAAGATGTTATATACTGATAATTTCATTTAAAAAATTCTTTCACTTTAATTCATTAACTCAACGTCAAAAAGTTAAGATGAGTTTTATAAGTCAAGGGATATATGAAATATGTTGTTTCCCTATAGTCCTATTATAGTTGTCAACACTAATAAACTACTAAACACATTATATATAAATATAAGTCTATTAAGAGGTAAACGTTGGCACATGTATTTAACAGGGTGTAACCTGGATCAGCAACCGGAATTGTAAATTTTAGCCGAAACCTGGTCTTATAACTCTCGCCTGACCCTCTGGTCAGGGAAAGAGCGCGCCATCATGCCACACAAATTCTCCGCTATTGCTGATAGTCATTTGAGAAAGATAAGTAAGCCATCCGGTGGACCAGCAGCGCTTCGGGCTGTATCGAAACGATGGTTCCAGACCGTTGGTTACGACCTTCGTCAACGTCAGAAAGGCACGTCTTCTTAGCCGTTTCCAGCCTACACGAGTATGCGAGGCATGTGGAAATCTCTCATGCACAAAATGTATATATTCAAATAGGAACAACGACATAAATCTACATATAGTAACATAAGTCATGGAAAAACTAAAGGTGCTGTCGGAGACTAACGAACGGAGTACAGACGATTGCTATTCTTACC
>JASANE010017866.1:0-23625 GCA_030248225.1 Trileptium ribeirensis
GTATGTTGTTCGTTCAGTTACGTATTGCTAAATCAAGCCAAACTGAATTTTAAACTTGTATTCAAGTAGTCCATAAGCTACATTTAATACTCCACTTAAATCACTCAGGCAATTGTTTAACGTAACTTACTCATTACACACGGCCAACTCAATTTATTTTAGGAACGGTAATATGATCCAGACACAACCTTGATATCCCTGCCCGAGACAATGACATGTCTACCCTTGGGAACTCGCGCAACTGTTCTTTCGTGACAAAGGGTATCTCCGACCGCTGGTAGACCGGTACCTCCCCTTGGTGGCTTCTTGCCCCTCATCTTGATTTTACTTATATTCTGGGTAACTCTCGGACTCGTTCTGCTTCCCCTCCTTCCCCTTTGGCCACCATTGGATATGTCGGTTACGTTTTGGTAGGAAACGTGCCGCGGAGAAGGCAGATAAGCTCACAAGTCTTTCATGGTTATAAAAGTGACAACTAAAATCAATTTTATCAAATGCTTAAAACTGTTAAATAATTTACTAAGGCTTGTATTTTAAAATGAACCAACTCAATTTTGGGGGTTAAGATACTGTATCAGTACTCAAGGGCCTATCTGACTCCTGTTCGCAATATTTTCGAGGTGTTATAAATTATCCTATGATTAATGATTTTCCTTCTCTTTTATCTTTATGTTTAATTTCGGTGCGGCCACGTTGACTCCTATTAGCAATATCTTCGATACGTTATAAATTAACCAACAACTACAAATGGAAAGCTGAAGCAACATGAAGCCCAAAGTTGATCAAACTCCACATTCAAAATTAGACAAAGCACAAAAGGGCAAACTATATACAAGATGTATAAATTGAAAGATATTAATTATATAATGTCTATAAATCTCAATACTAGTTGCCTTGCTGAGAACGTTGGGTTTCCACAAGTTTTTAAATCTGTAAATTTCTAAGATAGACTAGACGACACGATATAGCCTCTGGTTCCTATATTTCAACAATGTTTAGTTTAATGCATTAATACCTAAGTTGGATGTCGTTAATGTTCCAATTAAATAATATCAGTGGTAAGGTGTGTTTTTTCGTACATGAGAATTGTTCAAAATTGTGCAAAAATTGCTTTAACATCAAAAAAGCTCATTCTAGCTAAGTTTATGAGGTAATTTATTAATTGTAATAACTTTTTGGCATTGAATAAATGAAATTCGATTTGAACACTTAACGTTGAAACCGACCAGGATAAACAGGCGGTATACACCCATACTCTATGCCTTCCGGGCAAAATTCATAATTCCTTTTACCTTGACCATTTACCCTGAAAAAGTTTTACCTACCTAGCTAGCGCCAAAGAACGAGCAATAAATTTATTAAAAAGGTAATAGTGTACTGATAGTTAATGCTCTTGAAGTACATTTCTTTGAAGTGATCTATTCATCTTGATTCATAGTGTTGGTGTTTAATATTTGTTCAGCTATAAAGAAACCACTTTGGTATATAATTTCTCTATTTATATCAATTCATATCAATCGAAACTGCTCGATAGCACGGTCTATAGTCACATTGATTGATGCTAAATTAGTCTGGCAATGTTTGCATACTTTAGCAGCACGATTTATTTGCTATAACAAAAAGCAAACAAATTCAGGGGTCGACGGACTTGAACAACTGACCTCTGATTTGGTATCATCTGATTTAGACGACTGGGCCACACTTTCGGCAAGGTCTTCATTTCATTGCGGGTCGTACCTACGGTGCGCATATTTCGAAGAGTTTTGAAACACTGCATACATCCTAAACTTGATAAATTACCGGCGAACATAACGTAACTAATGGCCATAAATCGTAGCATCTATGTGGTCACAATAAACACATAGAAAGCTACCTACCTGAATTTCGCAAATGAAGCCTGCAAAACCGTAACACCTTTGATAAGGCACCTTTGATCACAGTTTATATGCAGTTCCATTCGTATTTCTAGTCTGCTCAATCCCGATAAATTCATATAGATTGCTGCAGAAGTTGTTTAATTTAACCCATTAAACGCGGAATTTTTTTTCAGCGGGCTAAACTATATAGGACAATTAATATGGCCTCAAAACATATGTAAACAACAATGTTTTCACCTAAAAGTTTATAGTTCCCTCAAAAAACAAATTTTTTGCCATTTGTTGCCAGAACAAATGTTGCCATTCGCTGGTGGCACAAAAAAATAACATATTTTACTCAAAAGTTACCCAGCAGCAGAGGAATAACAATGGCATCTAGAGTAAGCCAAATGATTATAAATATACACAAACATTTGGTATTTGGCAATATTTTAGGCATCCAAGTGGTAAATCTACACAACGTCGACTTATAATAGGCGTTCAACATTAACGACAATTTCATGAATGCAATGTATCTTTTTGATATCGACTCGTTGGCAAAGTAACTACTTTTAATTGCACTTTAATACAGTTTTATTATATTATAGTGGATATTTATTTCTTCTGATCCATCGTTTGAAACGCAAACGGGAGACCTACTCAGTGTAATTGACAGATACCAGGATGTTTTCGTTGCTAAAAAGAAGCTGAATTTATAACATCGGTATAAGTCATAGGTGCAGGAGATCCATCAGCTCGGTAGGAGTAAATTGTCTCTGGAGGAAGGTTGATAGCAGGTTCTCGGGGGTGAATTTATGAAGTTTTTAGGAGCTCTCCAATTTTCCCCCAGTATTTTCCACTTTGCTATAAATTTTTCCTGATTTTCCTTGTTTTTGCCAATTTCAACATTTTACTCAAATTTTTGGCACTTTTGATCCTATTTTAGTAAATTTTCGCGGGGAAAGATGGCGGTAGTGGAGAGAGTAGAGAGGAGAGCCATCAGGTGAGGGAAAATTTGGCTAGAATGGAAATTTGTCCATGTATACGGGGCTCTTTTAACGCTCACTTATTCAGTCTATTAACATTTCCAAGAAAACATTCAAGTGTGACAAAACTCAAAAAATCTATTTTTAACGACACTGTTTAATAAAACTATTCTGCAGCATGAAAACTCATCCTGGAGCCTGTTTATGACACTATTGCTAAATTAAAAACCTACGACAACAAACAGCCGTAAACTCAGGAAAGAATTAAAACATCTCTCGAATCTTTTTATTTACATTTAAAGCGATTAAGCATTGCGACATTTGTATAAGCAAATTATTAGTCGGTATATATAATTATAACAGGATCGATAATAAAGTCTATATTCTGCTTTCACGACCATTAAATTAAACGATATCCATTTTTGAGCCAAAATTTTTAAGAATCTTGATATTTTAATAGTCTATCATATATGATTCGATTGAAGCGTAAAAACTCAAAGCCAAAATCGTATATGATAGTACAACTTAAAGCTTTATTCCGAATTTTAACCATCGTAATCTTTACAGTTGACATAACTTGCAGTATATAGTTCAACAATTTCCGTTCACGAGGATTGGTGTTATAAAATCTTTTGATGAGTAGTTCAGAATATGTATACAATTACACCGTTGCTATATCTACAAACTGACTGGCGAAATAAATATGTTTATTTCAAACCAAAGGGATAGACATCATGAGAGCAGCGAATAGTCAGTTAGGGTTCATATTTTGTTTGGTTTAGTTAAAACGTTTCAGCTTACACCGTTGCTATATCTACAAACTGACTGGCGAAATAAATATGTTTATTTCAAACCAGAAGGATAGACGTCATGCGAGCAGCGAATAGTCAGTTAGGGTTCATATTTTGTTTCAACGTTTAGTTAAAACGTTTCAGCTTACACCGTTGCTATATCTACAAACTGACTGGCGAAATAAATATGTTTATTTAGGACCAAGGGGATAGACATCATGGAAGCAGCAAATAGTCAGTTAGGGTTCATATTTGTTTCAACATTTAGTTAAAACGTTTCAGCTTACACCGTTGCCATATCTACAAACTGACTGGCGAAATAAATATGTTTATTTCAAACCAAAGGGATAGACATCATGGGAGCAGCGATAATTCAGTTAGGGTTCATTATTGTTTCAACGTTTAGTTAAAACGTTTCAGCTTACACCGTTGCTATCTACAAACTGACTGGCGAAATAAATATGTTTATTCAAACCAAAGGGATAGACATCATGAGAGCAGCGAATAGTCAGTTAGGGTTCATATTTGTTTCAACGTTTAGTTAAAACGTTTCAGCTTACACCGTTGCTATATCTACAAACTGACTGGCGAAATAAATATGTTTATTTCAAACCAAAGGGATAGACATCATGCGAGCAGCGAATAGTCAGTTAGGGTTCATATTTGTTTCAACGTTTAGTTAAAACGTTTCAGCTTACACCGTTGCTATATCTACAAACTGACTGGCGAAATAAATATGTTTATTTCAAACCAAGGGGATAGACATCATGGGAGCAGCGAATAGTCAGTTAGGGTTCATATTTGTTTCAACGTTTAGTTAAAACGTTTCAGCTTACACCGTTGCCATATCTACAAACTGACTGGCGAAATAAATATGTTTATTTCAAACCAAAGGGATAGACATCATGGGAGCAGCGAATAGTCAGTTAGGGTTCATATTTGTTTCAACGTTTAGTTAAAACGTTTCAGCTTACACCGTTGCTATATCTACAAACTGACTGGCGAAATAAATATGTTTATTTCAAACCAAAGGGATAGACATCATGCGAGCAGCGAATAGTCAGTTAGGGTTCATATTTGTTTCAACGTTTAGTTAAAACGTTTCAGCTTACACCGTTGCTATATCTACAAACTGACTGGCGAAATAAATATGTTTATTTCAAACCAAGGGGATAGACATCATGGGAGCAGCGAATAGTCAGTTAGGGTTCATTATTTGTTGAGACGTTTAGTTAAAACGTTTCAGCTTACACCGTTGCTATATCTACAAACTGACTGGCGAAATAAATATGTTTCGTTGGAACCAAGGGGATAGACGTCATGGGAGCAGCGAATAGTCAGTTAGGGTTCATATTTGTTTCAACGTTTAGTAAAACATTTAGCTTACACCGTTGCTATATCTACAAACTGACTGGCGAAATAAATATGTTTATTTCAAACCAAAGGGATAGACATCATGCGAGCAGCGAATAGTCAGTTAGGGTTCATATTTGTTTCAACGTTTAGTTAAAACGTTCCAGCTTACACCGGTTGCTATATCTACAAACTGACTGGCGAAATAAATTTATTCAAACCCAAGGGGATAGACATCATGGGCAGCCAAACTCAGTCAGGGTTCATATTTGTTTCAACGTTTAGTTAAAACGTTTCAGCTTACACCGTTGCTATATCTACAAACTGACTGGCGAAATAAATATGTTTATTTTCAAACCAAGGGGATAGACATCATGGGAGCAGCGAATAGTCAGTTAGGGTTCATATTTGTTTCAACGTTTAGTTAAAACGTTTCAGCTTACACCGTTGCCATATCTACAAACTGACTGGCGAAATAAATATGTTTATTTCAAACCAAAGGGATAAACATCATAAGAGAAGCGGATCAGAAAGTTAGGGTTCATATTTTGTTTCAACGTTTAGTTAAAACCTTTCAGCTTACGCCGTTGTATATATTTACAAACTGACTGGCGAAATAAATATGTTTATTTCAAACCAAAGGGATAGACGTCACTGCAGGCAGCGAATAGTCAGTTAGGGTTCATATCTGTTTCAACGTTTAGTTAAAACGATTCAGCTTACACCGTTGCTATATCTACAAACTGACTGGTGAAATAAATATGTTTATTTCAAACCAAGGATAGACATCATGGGAGCAGCGAATAGTCAGTTAGGGTTAATATTGTTTCAACGTTTAGTTAAAACGTTTCAGCTTACACCGTTGCTATATCTACAAACTGACTGGCGAAATAAATATGTTTATTTCAAACCAAGGGGATAAAACATCATGGGAGCAGCAGATAGTCAGTTAGGGTTCATATTTGTTTCAACGTTTAGTTAAACATTCAGCTTACACCGTTGCCATATCTACAAACTGACTGGCGAAATAAATATGTTATTTTCAAACCAAAGGGATAGACATCATGGGAGCAAGCGAATAGTCAGTTAGGGTTCATTATTGTTTCAACGTTTAGTTAAAACGTTTCAGCTTACACCGTTGTATACTTACAAACTGACTGGCGAAATAAATATGTTTATTTCAAACCAAAGGGATAGACATCATGCGAGCAGCGAATAGTCAGTTAGGGTTCATATTTGTTTCAACGTTTAGTTAAAACGTTTCAGCTTACACCGTTGCTATATCTACAAACTGACTGGCGAAATAAATATGTTTATTTCAAACTAAGGGGATAGACATCATGGGAGCAGCGAATAGTCAGTTAGGGTTCATATTTGTTAAACAGTTTAGTTAAAACGTTTTCAGCTTACACCGTTGCTATATCTACAAACTGACTGGCGAAATAAATATGTTTGTATTCAAACCAAGGGGATGATCTCATGGGAGCAGCGAATAGTCAGTTATGGTTCATATTTGTTTCAACTTTCGTAAAAACGTTAGGCTTACACCGTTGCTATATCTACAAACTGACTGGCGAAATAAATATGTTTATTTCAAACCAAGGGATAGACATCATGGGAGCAGCGAATAGTCAGTTAGGGTTCATATTTGTTTCAACGTTAAGTTAAAACGTTTCAGCTTACACCGTTGCCATATCTACAAACTGACTGGCGAAATAAATATGTTTATTTCAGAACCAAAAGGGATAGACATCATGAGAGCAGCGTAAATAGTCAGTTAGGGTTCATATTTTGTTTCAACGTTTAGTTAAAACGTTTCAGCTTACACCGTTGCTATATCTACAAACTGACTGGCGAAATAAATATGTTTATTTTAAACCAAAAGGATAGACATCATGCGAGCAGCGAATAGTCAGTTAGGGTTCATTTTTGTTCAACGCTTAGTTAAAACGTTTCAGCTTACACCGTTGCTATATCTACAAACTGACTGGCGAAATAAATATGTTTATTTCAAACCAAGGGGGATAGAACATCATGGGAGCTGCGTATAGTCAGTTAGGTTTTATATTTGTTTATACGTTTAGTTAAAACGTTTCAGCTTACACCGTTGCTATATCTACAAACTGACTGGCGAAATAAATATGTTTATTTCAAACCAAGGGGATAGACATCATGGGAGCAGCGAATAGTCAGTTAGGGTTCATATTTGTTTCAACGTTTAGTTAAAACGTTTCAGCTTACACCGTTGCCATATCTACAAACTGACTGGCGAAATAAATATGTTTATTTCAAACCAAAGGGATAGACATCATGGGAGCAGCGAATAGTCAGTTAGGGTTCATTATTTGTTTCAACGTTTAGTTAAAACGTTTCAGCTTACACCGTTGCTATATCTACAAACTGACTGGCGAAATAAATATGTTTATTTCAAACCAAAGGGATAGACATCATGCGAGCAGCGAATCATCATTTAGGGTTCATATTTGTTACAACGTTTTTTAAAAACGTTTCAGCTTACACCGTTGCTATATCTACAAACTGACTGGCGAAATAAATATGTTTATTTCAAACCAAGGGGATAGACATCATGGGAGCAGCGAATAGTCAGTTAGGGTTCATATTTGTTTCAACGTTTAGTTAAAACGTTTCAGCTTACACCGTTGCTATATCTACAAACTGACTGGCGAAATAAATATGTTTATTTCAAACTAAGGGGATAGACATCATGGGAGCAGCGAATAGTCAGTTAGGGTTCATATTTGTTTCAACGTTTAGTTAAAACGTTTCAGCTTACACCGTTGCTATATCTACAAACTGACTGGCGAAATAAATATGTTTATTTCAAACCAAGGGGATAGACATCATGGGAGCAGCGAATAGTCAGTTAGGGTTCATATTTGTTTCAACGTTTAGTTAAAACGTTTCAGCTTACACCGTTGCTATATCTACAAACTGACTGGCGAAATAAATATGTTTATTTCAAACCAAGGGGATAGACATCATGGGAGCAGCGAATAGTCAGTTAGGGTTCATATTTGTTTCAACGTTTAGTTAAAACGTTTCAGCTTACACCGTTGCTATATCTACAAACTGACTGGCGAAATAAATATGTTTATTTCAAACCAAAGGGATAGACATCATGAGAGCAGCGAATAGTCAGTTAGGGTTCATATTTGTTTCAACGTTTAGTTAAAACGTTTCAGCTTACACCGTTGCTATATCTACAAACTGACTGGCGAAATAAATATGTTTATTTCAAACCAAAGGGATAGACATCATGAGAGCAGCGAATAGTCAGTTAGGGTTCATATTTGTTTCAACGTTTAGTTAAAACGTTTCAGCTTACACCGTTGCTATATCTACAAACTGACTGGCGAAATAAATATGTTTATTTCAAACCAAAGGGATAGACATCATGAGAGCAGCGAATAGTCAGTTAGGGTTCATATTTGTTTCAACGTTTAGTTAAAACGTTTCAGCTTACACCGTTGCTATATCTACAAACTGACTGGCGAAATAAATATGTTTATTTCAAACCAAGGGGATAGACATCATGGGAGCAGCGAATAGTCAGTTAGGGTTCATATTTGTTTCAACGTTTAGTTAAAATAGGTTAGTTGAGTTTGTTGCAGAGTGAAATAGGTTAGTTGAGTTTGTTGCATGGTGAAATAGGTTAGTTGAGTTTGTTGCAGAGTGAAATTGGTTAGTTGAGTTTGTTGTAGAGTGAAATAGGTTAGTTGAGTTTGTTGCAGAGTGAAATAGGTTAGTTGAATTTGTTGCAGAGTGAAATAGGTTAGTTGAGTTTGTTGCAGAACTAAATATGTTAGTTGAGTTTGTTGCAGAGTGAGATAGGTTAGTTGAGTTTGTTGCAGAGTGAAATAGGTTATTTGAGTTTGTTGCAGGGTGAAATAGGTTAGTTGAGTTTGTTGCAGAGTGAAATTGGTTAGTTGAGTTTGTTGTAGAGTGAAATAGGTTAGTTGAGTTTGTTGCAGAGTGAAATAGGTTAGTTGAGTTTGTTGCAGAGTGAAATAGGTTAGTTGAGTTTGTTGCAGAGTGAAATATGTTAGTTAAGTTTGTTGCAGAGTGAAATAGGTTAGTTGAGTTTGTTGCAGAGTGAAATAGGTTAGGGTTCATATTTGTTTCAACGTTTAGTTAAAACGTTCAGCTTACACCGTTGCTATATCTACAAACTGACTGGTGAAATAAATATGTTTATTTCAAACCAAGGGATACATCATGGGAGCAGCGAATAGCAGTTAGGAACTTTTATTTGTTTTAATGTTTGTAAACGTTCAGCTTCACCGTGCCACACTTCAGCATAACTGACTGGCGAAATAAATATGTTTATTTCAAACCAAAGGGATAGACATCATGGAGCAGCGAATAGCAGTTCCCCCCCCCCCCCCTTGTTGCAGAGTGAATTAGGTTAGTTGAGTTTGTTGCATGGTGAAATAGGTTAGTTGAGTTTGTTGCAGAGTGAAATTGGTTAGTTGAGTTTGTTGTAGAGTGAAATAGGTTAGTTGAGTTTGTTGCAGAGTGAAATAGGTTAGTTGAATTTGTTGCAGAGTGAAATAGGTTAGTTGAGTTTGTTGCAGAACTAAATATGTTAGTTGAGTTTGTTGCAGAGTGAGATAGGTTAGTTGAGTTTGTTGCAGAGTGAAATAGGTTATTTGAGTTTGTTGCAGGGTGAAATTGGTTAGTTGAGTTTGTTGCAGAGTGAAATTGGTTAGTTGAGTTTGTTGTAGAGTGAAATAGGTTAGTTGACTTTGTTGCAGAGTGAAATAGGTTAGTTGAGTTTGTTGCAGAGTGAAATAGGTTAGTTGAGTTTGTTGCAGAGTGAAATAGGTTAGTTGAGTTTGTTGCAGAGTGAAATATGTTAGTTAAGTTTGTTGCAGAGTGAAATAGGTTAGTTGAGTTTGTTGCACAGTGAAATAGGTTAGTTGAGTTTGTTGCATGGTGAAATAGGTTAGTTGAGTTTGTTGCAGAGTGAAATTGGTTAGTTGAGTTTGTTGTAGAGTGAAATAGGTTAGTTGAGTTTGTTGCAGAGTGAAATAGGTTAGTTGAATTTGTTGCAGAGTGAAATAGGTTAGTTGAGTTTGTTGCAGAACTAAATATGTTAGTTGAGTTTGTTGCAGAGTGAGATAGGTTAGTTGAGTTTGTTGCAGAGTGAAATAGGTTATTTGAGTTTGTTGCAGGGTGAAATAGGTTAGTTGAGTTTGTTGCAGAGTGAAATTGGTTAGTTGAGTTTGTTGTAGAGTGAAATAGGTTAGTTGACTTTGTTGCAGAGTGAAATAGGTTAGTTGAGTTTGTTGCAGAGTGAAATAGGTTAGTTGAGTTTGTTGCAGAGTGAAATACGTTAGTTGAGTTTGTTGCAGAGTGAAATATGTTAGTTAAGTTTGTTGCAGAGTGAAATAGCTTAGTTGAGTTTTTTGCAGAGTTAAATAGTTTGTTCTAAAGTAAATGTTATTCCAGAGTGAAATAAATTGGTTCAGTTTTTTCTAGAGTGAAATAGGTGGATTTGATTCCAGAGTGCATTTAGCTCCAGAGTGAAATAGGTTGGTTGGTTGGTTTGTTCCATAGTTGGTAAACAGACGAAAGCTATTTTTTGTGTATTTTAGCTACTTTCTTATTTTCAACGTCAGCTTTGGATTTGTCGTACTCAGCCTAGTTCTATCGATTCTTCATTGTGGAAATTCAAAAAAGAATACCACAGCGAAAACAGTTCAGGTATCTAAAGCCGATAGTGCCACAAAATTAGCTGAAAAAGAAGTTAAAGCTACCAACGCATCATCTGCAGTCGACAAGAAAGACTCTTTGACGCCAAGCCAACAAGAACAAGAATCGTCAAAGGAAAAACCCAAATTAGCTGAAGACAAACCACCAAGTGTAAAGGAACCGGTGGCTCCAGTAAAACCGCCACCGTCTGTTCTGCGCAAGTCGTCCACGGGCGTTGGTGGTGTCAAGTCTTCGAAAAAGCGGGTGAGTATTAGTCAAATTCAGTCGCATCATTCGATTTCCTTCGACTCGGATCGACAACAGAAACGACGAAGACGATTGTCAAAGTTAAAAGATGATAATCAAGAACAACAGAAACAGCAGCAACAACAGCAGCAAACAACTTCTAGCAGTAATAAACCTGATACCATCACGAACAAAACAGAAAATACACAAAATGCAACACAGAATTAATGAAAAGGTCAAAAGAATGCTTCAACAACAGCAACAACCAACTTCTAGCAACAATATACTTGATATCATCGCAAATAAAGCAGAAAATAGATAAAATGAAACACAGAATTAATGAAAGGGGTTAAAAGAATGCTTGAGTTAAAGCATGGGAAAACGATTGTGACAGGTTAGCAACAGTGACAACAATAAAGCTGAAGTTGAGAGGCATAAGTGAAATGAACGTTCTCAATTTATGTACCTATACTTATACTAAGCCATGAAGCCTTGAGCTACAGTTGATATATGTATGCCTAAGCCATGGACTATCAAGCCTGAATGCAGCATTACTGCAACTTCCGGAACTTCAAAATTTGTTCATTTCACGCGGCTTAACGTTATCGTCTTGGTGCTTGACTTAATAAAAACCATTGCAGTATTCGCTATATATGATTTGATAGTAAACTAAAACGATGCTTTCAGGCAAAAAATAATAGTTTTGTCTTCTTTTACCGATATATAGTCATATCCCACACGGAATGGGGAAAAAAGTCAATCCTTAGCTTAGAAAATAATTCACCTAAAATGTCAACGATTCCCAAATTTTTACATGTCAAAACGATACATTCATAGCAAATATAATTTTGATTTAGTTATGTTGCAAGAAATTAAGTAGAACATAAGAAATTATAATCTTCATATATTGGATTTCAGAGCAATGACGTTAATTGGCTTATCTTAATGGTCTCAAAAACGGCTCCCTTTCTGGAAATAAAGGCTCAAAGACAAAATGAGAGGCATAATGCATTATTTACAATAAGATGCGTGCGCCTGGTACTAATTATATCACGCGTTCAAATGGGCTAGCTACTATGTCACGAATAGAGGCCAATTCGACAGTTAAAATTTTGAGTAGCCTAGCTAGGCTATGCAGTTGTCATCGAGTGTCAAACCAGACTGTGCTTTTGTCACGAGGCGTTCAGCTGAGCCCTATAACTTAAGCCAGAGACTATTTAGTCCGCGAACATTACGTTTTACTATAAGTATTTTAATGCCCCAAAAGCGGCATACAGCTTAAACGTTAATTGTGTACATTAAAACAAATATATAACTTAGAATTAGTTTGAAAATACTATACAACAAAATGCTATTCACTAAAACAATACTAAATAAAATTTCTCAATTGACAGTTCAGCCGGACGCTCCATTTGTCACGCAAAGCATAGCTAACTTCCTGTTTGTCACATAAAGACTGGCTAAGCTATAAAAATGTACCATAGTAGTCCAGTTAAGCTATAGTTCACCCGAACTAGTTGAGTTGGACGCGTGACATAGTTTGGCATTGGCACACGTATCTTATCGTAAATAATGCATAAGCTATATACAGATTTTCAATTCTTAAACATAGTAATCCAAAGACTATTATCCTAAGACTACGACTAAATCAGGGGTGGCAACGCTCTCTCTTTCTCCTCGAACCAACACGCACTAAGTTGTTCTTTTTTAAGGATATAACGTTATGGGGCTCAGTTTCACTTGTTGCCTGAAATTATAGTGGCGCAGATAAGTAATAAACAGTTGACAGGCAAAGGCATCGAAATTGATGAAAAAGTTATGATTTACTGAAATTTTTACAACCTATAGCCAACAGCCTTAGTTTAGGACTTAAGAAAATATTGAAAAATGTGTTGCTATTGAAAAAATCCTGTCAAGGCTGGTATTATGTCAAGATTCCAACAAACATGAGTACCTTACGTGGCAACAATTAGTAGTCTACTGAAAAAGGCATCGAAATTGGTGTACAATTATGATTTACTCAAAATGTCTACAACCTTTAGCCACTAGGCAACAGAATAGTTTAGGACGTAAGTAAATATTGAAAAATTTGTTGCTATTGAAAAAATCCTGTCGAAGCTGATATTATGTCAGGCTTCCCACCCACATTCGTACCTAAGGGGCAACAATCTGTATCTATTATTGAATGAAACGGTAAAAATTTGTTGCTAAATTGTGAGCCCAGGATTAGCTTAAGTTAGGATCAGAGTTTAGGTTTAGCTTATACTTAGCCTTTTATCTACCATCGTATAAACTTTATGCAATCATAGGAAAATCATGAGGGGAAAACTTGACATTATCTCTAAAATGTTTTCTTGTTACTGTTCTCATTACTAGAAACTTATTTAACACTCCTCTTCTGCACATGCAATATATATATATAATATATGATTATGAAACATATATTTTTTATTAAATTATATTTTTGAGGTTTGTATTCTTATATCAAGTTAATCACCACCATTAATTGCAAAATTTGAAACTTACCAATGTTTTATTACTAAAAATGCCATAACATTTTAGCGAATAATGTCTTAAATCGATTGGTTTGTAGAAATACAATTACGTTTGGGTCTCTTGTTTGTTTTTCGATTTCGGTAAACTTAAACTTTCACGGAAGTTGGGTATTTCTAGGTCGAACCATTTCGGGTTTGGGTTTAGTGCCACAAACTTTGAACCACTATGACTTCATCTTTTTAAATTTCGATATGCCACGGGTTCAAAATTTTTCAAATTAATGCACAAGAAAGTAAAGTTTTGGAAAATATATATACTAAATGTATAAAGCAAAAATAGACATTTTAATAAAGCCGAGCAGGAATATAATTAGACAGCCGGATCAGTTCGTGGGCATTGGTAATCATTCAAACACTCTTTATTCCGAAAGGGCTTGTCATAATGCAATACACAAACAATAAACACGTCGACTGTATTGAAAAACGGGTGTTTTCAGACAAAAACATCTGAGACATACATGCCGGCAGGGTGCAACCCAACTGAGGTCCGGACCCCCCTCCCCCGACGCCGAAAAGTCAGGGGTTGATAACTACCCTGGGGTTGGGGTGGCCCCTCGACGAGTTTTGAAGTAGGACCTTTAGTGCAAAACCTTGCGCATGTATAGCCTATAGGTGCATGTATAGCCGTAAATTTGTGTAAACCCAGATTTTTCGAAAAGGGCTTTGCATTTTAATAATTTTTCTGCAAAAAGAGCACTCATACGCGAAAAATGTGGCTGCGAGGACCAAAAAAAGGTCCTCACGATTAACCCTCCCTAGGAAAATTTGGCCGGCCAGGGGGGTTACCCCATGGGATGGCCGCGACCCCCCCCCACATTGGGGGGCATCTGCCCCCCTGGCATGACCGACCGCTGACATGTATAATCTGAGACTATTTTGTGTTAATGCCGCATACCGCATTCGATCCGATCCAATCTGATAGAGCATGTATAAGTTTATCGGATCCGAATCACACACGGATTGCACATTGTTGTGTGAAAAATAGATACACACGTGTATGGTGGGTAGTTTGATTGCATCGGGTCGGGTCGGACGCAACAAGAACAGATGGATCGGATCAGATACGAGCGGATCGTATCGATGTAATGTTAATACGGCCTAAAAATGTCCATTTTTGAGTAATTTAACTTTGCTTTATCGATCTGAATAAAAATAAAATAAATAATAAAATAAAAACTACTAATTTCGCCCTAAATACAGTGTAAAAGTTTCTATCATCTTGTATAATTGCGTATAGTTAAACCGGTTTCTCACTTTGCTAAGTCAACGTATCAGGGCAGACCACTAACGCTGCAGTAAAGTCCTTATCGTCAAAAGTTAACGCTGTTAATTCATTCCATGGCATAGGGAACAGCAGGCGCCGTCATTTTCTACGCTGCTAGAAAATGAAGAGCTTAAGATCTCTAGCTTGGAAGACTAGCGCGCTACCATTACACCACAGGCCCCGATCACAGCGTGTTCAGCTACGTTATACATGATAGCGGGTGAGATGTTACATGTCCTCGTGAGAATTTTATGCATACTATAAATCGTTGGGCTGCAGCCTGCTAAACTCTCCGTTCTTATTTTAAGAATATATCGTTACTCGACGGCCCCTCAGGGTTACCTGGGGCACCCTTCAGGATGACTTTGACCGTGCTGACGATGAAACGACAGGATCGGCATTGACAGTTTAAAAATAATGTAAATATAATGACATAAGTTTTTGCAAAGACTTAAACAATATCATAGGTTTCACTTACGTCCACTATGTACAGCTAATGGTTGAAACCAAATCTGTTCTATATAGTCTTATAAACCTAAACTCAATGATCGTTATAAAAGATTAATAGCATCGGAAATAAACATTAAATTCAACTGCTTCATAGTTTAAAAAGCTTGTCCATTGACTAATATGAATTAGGTAAACGATATCTATTTTGAACATTTCTTTTTGACTATAACTTTTACACCTTTGCTGTTTTTACACCTAAACGATTTGTTTGAGTCTGCCATAAATGTCCCAGGTTTTGTGAAGGTAATTTTGATAGAAACGTATTGCAATAGGTACATTATCATTGAATTTTTACTCAAATGAGGGCACAAATTAGGCTTTTATGTATATATACTACAGTGCTGTTTATGTGACTATAAAAAGGCAAGCCAAAATCAAGCTGATGGACGTATGCTAGCTATGCTGTCCTCAATATACTAAGCCAACGTGTGAGCCTTAGCCTAAGCTAAACCCTTTATATGAGCCCTAAACAGATCGTTTTAAGGATATAACGCGTCGCCCCTCAACTCGGCTTGAGCACCAAGTCACTAGTACGTAAAATGTAAAGTAATTAAAACTATAGTCACCTAAACTTAGCTGAAAGTGCCTTATGTCGTTCTCCTTAAGTCTATGTGACCAAGATGTTATTATACCACAGTTCCTTGAAGGTACTTTTTTAAGTTCAAGTAACTGTATTATTAATTATTTATGTGTTTGCTTACACTTCAAATATAACGAGTGTATAACGAGTTCAATACAAATATGCTCACTTTCCGGTACGTTTAACTCTATAGATCTTGCAGTGGTTCAACCACAACGATGTTTGAATGTGTTGTACTAATACTGCACGATTCGGCGAATACTGCACGATTGTATGTGTGATGTTATGCTTTGCGACGAGCCTTAAAGTTCCAAACTCCGCTCAATGGTTTCTAAGTGTTATACAACCGACCGTTCCAATTTTCATACCTCACGGTGACCAATAAATTTTACATCAATCCTCGAAATGTAAATAATTCCGGACCTAAATGATTAAGAAAATGTCTTCAAATATTTGCACATAGTTCTACTTTTACAGTGACGCTTTTATGTATGTTTGATTGCCACATAGAGACAGTAAAAAAATTTGGCTTACAGATTCTGGGACATATATTAGTTCTTGTCAGTTTCTGCTTATGTATAAAAATTAAGAGTGTAAGTAAGACTGTTAGCCCTAAACGCATTACAAAGAAAATGCGTTAAGCTTAATAATATATTTATCATAGATTTATGCTGAATGAACATATAGAAAATCCATACGGTATTTGTGTCGTAATTATGCTTATTGAAAACTTTTAGAAACATTTTGATGCTTAACATTAAGTTTTATAAATGGTAAGTAACATTTAAGCATAATTACTCTAAATAACTTAAGCAAAAACCTAAAAAACTACTTAAGATTTAGCAACATTATGCTTAAATTTTAAGTTTTTTAGGCATAATTTTCTAAAATATAAACCTTAATTTATGATAAAGATTTCAGGTTCTCATTTCGCATAATTATGCTGCTGCATGGCTATATATCATAAGTAGCATGAGTTTCATATATACTGTTTTTGCACATTTTATGGTGTATCCTGTTTAATCATGCATTTAAAATTTTAAATTATATATATCAATGACGTTATATAAAGCTTTGCTCTCAACGTAGGAAAATAGTAGCACATGCTTTTTAGTTCAACCATATTGTTGCGATGTATTCCTAATACCCAGGGCTTTCTATATGAAACTAAAGTATTTTACAGCGAACCGTAAGAAAATTTTGGCTCATACGGACTGGCAAAACTGCACGATTTCTGCACGAATTTTCCTGTGAACCTGCAATGTAAACCTCTTATAATATGTTTAATAACTATACACGGTAGTTGTGATCTTGCCGCAATAGTTAGGCGGCTTGATACACTCCCTAATTTTATATCTGTTGTAGAGCTCAATCATTGGCTTTTCATTGCACGAAATATTTGTTGGAAAAAAGAACATATTTTGGCCACAACATAACCCTACAATTAAGCTAGACATCTACGAAATAATAAAAGCCTGCAACAATATGCCATACCTTTATTTCTGTCATTAACTAAACTCTTCTTTAATTAATAATTGCCTATGTTTTTAAAATGTTATTTAGCGCGTTTGGATATCCCTAGCTTAGCGTCTTTTTTAGAAATATTTTGGCCCTTGTAAGGACTGAGGGCTCCCCACTGTCCCTTATGGAAAGTTTATTTGAAACTGTTGGAACGCTTTCTGTCTAGGTAGCGGCTTTTTTTAGTAGCTACCGTCGATGGGACAAAGGGAAGTTGCAACAAACTGTTTTGGAACTGTAGTCTACGGGACAATGGGGACGTGCGGGGAAGCTTTTCAAGTACCTCCGACTTATAGGACAATGCGCAAGGTGAAGACACTTTTTTCATTATTTGCGGTTTATGAAACAACGGGAAGCTGTGGTGAAACTTTTTGCAGTCGTATTCGGGGCATCGGGGAAAGTGGTGAAAGTTTTTTTCGTCGCTGAAGTCTATGGGACAACGGGGAAAGCAGCTGCTGTCTACAGGAGAATTGAGAAGCTTTATTTTCAGCAGCTGTGTACGGGACAATATTGAAGTTCTGCTAAGTTACGGGCAAAAGTGTTCATAGCTGCCGTTTATGGGACAATGGGGAATTGTGAAAACCATTGAGAAACTTTGTCTCGTATCTTCTGTCTGCGGAACAATGGAGAAGACGATGAAACTATAACAAACTTATCCTCGCTGCTGCAGTCTACGAGACAATATGGAAGTGGCAGGAAACTGTTTCGGAGCTGCAGTCTACGGGACAATGGGGACGTGTGGGAAAATTTTTTCGTACCTCCGACTTATGGGACAATGCGCAAGGTTGAGACACTTATTTCATTATTTGCCATTTATGAGACAACGGGAAGCAGGGGTGAAACTTTTTTTGCAGTCGTATGAGGGACAACTGGGAAAACTTTGGAAGTTGTTTCATCGCTGCAGTGTATGGGACAACGAGGAAAGCAGCTGCTGTCTACAGGAGAATGGAGAAGCTTTATTTTTAGGTGCTGTGTACGGGACTATATCGAAGGTCTGCAAAGCTACGGGAAAATGTGTTCACAGTTGCCGTTTATGGGACAGTGAGTAATTGAGAAAACCATTGAGAAACTTGCTCTCGTATCTGCTGTCCACAGGACAATGGCGAAGACGATGAAGCTATAACAAACTTATCCGAGAGAGAGATCCGCGTTCGAATTCCGGCTGGTCCAATGTATGATCGCTCGTGGATCTTTTCACTTCTTTGTAATGGATTCTGCGTAAGAACATAGTTAGCAGCTTATATTACGGTAAAAAAGGAAAAATCTTATGCCGGAACAAATTCTTATGCTATAAAATGTGTTCAGCGATATGGTAAAAGCAAAACCCGAACTCTTTTCATTTCATTTATCCATTTAAATCCAGTTTGTAAATGATATGATTAAACTAATGAATTTAATTTTATTAAAGTCAAATTTATTTTGAGTGCATACAAAATAAGTTTTAGCACTAAAAAATCAAATCAACTTAATCTAAAATCGTACTCACATTAAATCGAGAAATGGAGTGGCATTTAGTTCTATGCTTTTTTATCATATCACTCATACATCTTATCGTATAACGATATAACTTCCACATTGTCTTATAAATTGCTGCTGCTAAAATATTTCGCCGTAGCTTTCGCGAGGTTCTCCATTATCTTGTAGACAGTAGCTCTGCACTTCCCATTGTCGCATAGACCGTGAAAACAGATACCAGTTGCACCGCACCTTCCTTATGGTAGAGAGCCTTTAAGCGCTAAAAAGATTTCAGCAAATTTCCCAACCGTCCCCGTTGCCCACGATTCCAGCGACGAAAAATATTTTCCACACCGCCCCTTGGTGCCATGTGTCATATACAGCTGCTAAAATGTTTGCCCGCAGCTTCTCCGCTGTCCCATAAACCGCTGATATTAAAACAGTTGTCCACTCCTTCCGCATTGTCCCATATACTGAAGGTACTAATAAAGTTTCCCCCATCTTCCGCACTATCCCATAGGCTGCAGCTACGAAAAATCTTTCCTGTAACTTCCCGAATGTCCCATAGATGGTAGCTCCTAAAAACCCACCAGCTTTGGAAAGAAAGCTACCAAAAGTTGTCAAATAACCTTCCCACATGAGACAGTGAGGAGGCCTCAGGCTTTACATGGGCCAATATTTTAATGACAGTTTTTTTGGTGTGATGATAAAATCGAACTGTATTTGGTTTACCTGTAGGTAGTTAGGATAATACAAATGGCGATGTTGAGTGAGTACACACATTTCTCTGTAAATGCTTCGCTTTAGGACTGTAATTAAGGGTTTTATTTAGATCGGATTTGTTACCCGGAACCCTACGAGTGGACAAGAGCAGCGCGTGTTCCAACGTACACTGCGGGTCGAATTTAATTATGCGCAACGCTTGAGACATTGTACAATGATTTGTCTAGAGTATTTAAAACAGTGCATTAAATTTTCTAACTTACTGTTTTTGGACATAACATATTGTTCCTCAGCTTTATTTGATCAGAATGATCAATGCATAAAATGAGCAAACCATATCTCAATCCAAAAACATTAAGTTAGCCAATTTAAAGCATAGTTTTAATTAATCGCAAAACTTGACATTGAACAATAATTTGTCTGGAATATTTAAGACTGTGCATTAAATTGACTAACTTACTGTTTTTGGATTAAGATATGGTTTGCTCATTTTATGCATTGATCATTTAGATCAAGTAAAGCTGTGGAGCGTTACGTTATATCCTTAAAAAGAAAAAGATATTCCGAGGAGTTCGGGGTGCGCCAACTCCCCGGCTTAGTCCTAGAGTTAGTATTAGGCTTATATAATAAACTTAGGTTACGCTATGAATAATCAAGCGTAGGCTTTGGTATATCAAGGGCTGCAAAACCTGCATATAGGTTACGTCCATCAGCAGGATTTTGATCGCTTACTATCGACACTGTTTGCTTTATCTATTTCAAAACGGGACATTTGCCTAATGCAATCTAATCTGTCATAAAGCCAAGTAAACTTGGTTCGTTTTCACTCGCTCCTTGTTTGTACATTAAACCTTAATGTAAATATATAATAGCGTCACTCTAAAACTGATAGTCATAATGGTTTTAGATGTTTCAGCAGCCGTAGCAATCAAAAAGCTCTGTCTAATACAGAACGAAAGAATTTCGACAGAAAGTGTCAAAAGTTTTCCTTTTAGTAGGTATTACCCGACACTGAATACGTAGGCTGTCTTTATATGTGTGTTTGTAAGTTTGTTTGTTTGTCGACGACAGGTTTATTGCTGGTGTTGCCCGCTGTTTCAGCATTGGGACGCCATGGCATTACGTTCCATTAGTTTAATTAAAACTTTTTCCTGATCAATCTTTTTATAATATAACATTTGGTTGGAACATGGTGCGTTGAATAATGTCCCATCGCCGGTGTTACCATTACTACCATGATTTTCGTGAGGGAACGGAAAATCAATCTTTGTTTATGTCTGGCTTTGTTATAGTGTTTTCTGTATTTTTCAATAATATCTATATTTATATGCTGTATTAGTTAATTTACGATGGATTAAACATTATTTTACGTTATAATTTTTAATGTTAACGTGATTCGCCAGAGGCTCCGTGAGATTGAAACCGAACGTAAAGTGTTTCTACCAAGGACGCTGGGTTTGATTTGTTAATAGGATTTCTCAACCAGCAAACATAATTATAGCAACTGGATAGTACAATAGTCAGTCTATTCTAGGAAAGCCCAATTCACGCCGGCGCGGCTCTAAAAAGGTCTAAATAGCAGCCAAATACCGCTCATGAAGAGCCAAACGAGCCAAGTCAGTCGCGCCTGCTCATCGAGCGTCGCGTCATGCTGGACATGGCTCAAGAAGAGTTGAGACGAACCATGTCGCGCCTGCTTACATCGAGCGTGGCGTCGCGCTGGACATGGCTCAATAAAGAGCAGAGCCGAGCAAAGTTTCGCATGCTTGAAAAAAACGTCGTGTCGTGTAGGACATGGCTCAAGAAGCGCCGAGCCGAGCCAAGTCGCACCTACTTACATCGACCATCGCGTCATGCTAGACATGGCTCAAGAAGAGCCGACCGGAACCCGGTCGCGCCTGCTTATCCAACATTTACAATAAGATGCGTGCACATGGTCCTAAATATGTCACGCGTTCAGATGGGCTAGCTACTATGTTACGCATACAATCCAGCTCGACTATTTAAATTTTGAATAGCCTAGCTAGGCGATGCATTTCTCATCAAGCGTCGAGCCGGACTGTACTTTTGTCACGAGGCGTTCAGCTGAGCCCTATAAATAAGCCAGAGACTATTTGGAATGCGAACATTGCGTTTTACTATAAAGTATCTAAATAATGTTCCAAAAGCGACATACAGCTTAAAACTTTACTTGTATATATATATATTAAAACAAATACATATATAACTTAAAATTAGCGTGAAAATACTATAGAACAAAATGCTATTACATTAAGCACGTTACTTAATAAAATTTCTCAAGTGACAGTTCAGCCGGACGCTCCGTTTGTCACGTAGAGCCTAGCTAAGCTCGCTGTTTGTTACATAAAATGAAGTTATAGTTATAGCGAAGCTATAGTTTACCCGAACTAATTGAGTTGGATGCGTGACATAATTTGGCCCTGGTGCACGCATCTTATCGTAAATGATGCTTTACATAGAGTGACGCGTCGCACTGGACATGGTTCAAGAAGAGCCAAATCGTGCCTGCTTTCATCGAGCGATGCGTCGCTATGGCC
Source organism: Trileptium ribeirensis (assembly GCA_030248225.1). Taxonomy (NCBI): domain Eukaryota; kingdom Metazoa; phylum Nematoda; class Enoplea; order Enoplida; family Thoracostomopsidae; genus Trileptium; species Trileptium ribeirensis. The sequence goes on from JASANE010017866.1 coordinate 22,111, forward strand.
ATTGCTCAAGAAGAGCCAAGTCGCCCCTGCTTACATCGAGCGACGCGTCACTCTGGACATGGCTCAAGAAGAGCGAAGTCACGCTTGCTTGCATCGAGCGTCGCTTCGTGGTGGACATGGCTCAAGGAGCGCCGAGCCAAGCCAAGTCGCGCCTGCTTACATTCAGCGTCGTGTCATACTAGACACGGCTGCAGAAGAGCCGAGCAAAGCTGAAACCTAGAAATCCAACTCTTCCTCACTTCTACATTAAGAAAAAATAGATAAATTAGAAAAATAAATATAAAAAAAGAAATAAAAAAAGAGAAAAAAAAAAAAAAAAAACGAAAAAAAAGAGAAAATAGGAAAGCAAACAAAGCACCCAAAAAAAAAAAACAAAAAAAACAACGGGTAAGTCGCTTCCAAATTTCCTCGGTGGGGAATCGTCGGGGCGGTTTGGCAGGAGCTTTGCCCTTGCCATAATCCTGTCCTTTCACAGCTACAGCAACCATTCGAGGATGGTCCGGCTCGTCGTTATCGGCTTCGTCAGCAGAGTCGGAGAAGTCTACGTCATGTCGGGGATCGCGAGAAAGTCCATCTGCGTTGGCATTGGCCTTACCAGGTCGATACTCAATATTGAATCCACCGAATTCCATGAGTAACTCATTGCGCCATTGGGCTAAGCGTGAATTTCTTGGTGGTCTCTCGAACAGCGCCTTCAGCGGCTTGTGGTCCGTCTCAACATGGAATTCATGTCCAAGCAGATAATGCCTAAAATGTAGAGCGGCCCATCGAATAGCGAGTGCTTCGGTCTCAATAGCGGGGTATCGACGTTGGTAGTCCACTAGTGATTTGCTAGCATAAGCGATTGGCAATGTCCCTTTATCGGTCTTTTGCGAGAGTACGGCTCCTAAAGCGTATCCTGAAGCGTCCGTTTGCAATATGAAGGGTTTGGAAAAGTCCGGGTAGATGAGTAGTGGTTCTTGTACTAGGGCTTTGCGTAATTTTCCGAATGCTTCCTCGCATTGCGGTGTCCATTTAAATTCGTTGTCCTTACGTCGGAGGGCGTTGAGTGGTTCACAGATTTCGGAATAGTGTGGTATGAATTTGTGGTAATAGCCTACCAGTCCCAAGAAACTCTGTAATTGTTTGAGTGTCTCAGGTCGTTTGTAGTTATCGATCGCGGCTGTTTTCTCGGGGTCGGGTTTAACTCCTTCAGAGCTAATGATATGTCCGAGATATTTTAGTTGTTTCTGTCCGAATTGGCATTTGGAAGGTTTTAGTTTGAGGTTGGCCTTACGAAACCTATCGAAGACTGTGATGAGATCCGCTAAGTGTTGTTCGAAGGTGGGCGAGAAGACTAATATGTCGTCTATGTAAATAAGGCATCTCTCCCATTCTAAACCTTTTAAAATAATTGACATGCACCGTTGGAAGGCGCCTGGAGAAGAATTTAAACCAAAGGGTAGAACATTGTACTAGTATTGTCAGTGGTCAGTGACAAAGGATGTCTTTTCTTTGGTTTCAGGGTCTAATTCT
>JASANE010017867.1:0-38949 GCA_030248225.1 Trileptium ribeirensis
GTTTTGATGAGGTTAGCGATGTGTTCTTCGCTAGTTGGAGTAAGGTGTAATTGTGAAACGTCAATGTTGGCTGTAGGAAAAAAGGCTGTAATGGAGAAAATTGGGAACGAATAGCTGTAACTTTGTTTGCCAAAAATGTTGCAAAATCGTCCGCCCGATCAGGTGAGTTGGGTGTTTGGCGTTTACGGTAGAGCATTGTGTCTATGACGTTCCATTTTTTATTATTATTAACTTCGTTTAATTTCGATTTCCAGTGGTTGTTCAATTTATTTTGACAGAGATCTCGGTAAAGTTTTTTCTGGATGTCATAATTTAGTCTGGCATTAAAACAACGAGATCGCCGCCATAAGCGCTCGTATCTTCGCAACGCTGTCTTCGCGCGGTGGCATTCTGTGTCGAACCAAGGCGCATCAAGGCGATCTTGCACGGTTCCAGATTGTAGTGGAAGTTGCGTGTTTACGATGGACGATATTGAGTCATAAAAGTAGTTGGTGCGGTCATCGAGTTAGCCATTTTCGGGCAAATGTAGTTGAGAAATCGCTGACTGAAAATTAACCCTATCAATAGACTCCCAATTTCGATAGTGAATTGTTTTCGTGGGCGTATTTGTGTTAATATGACAGTTAATGTTGGTGACAATTAACATGTGATCGGAAATAGCACAGCTTTCAATCGCGACATTTGAAACCAAATTATTGTTTTTATACGATATGACCAAATCCAATGTATTGCCCTGGTCATGGGTGGAACCACTGACATGCTGACTGAGCCCGAAAGATTCAAGAATGTCAATAAATGTATCTGAAGTCGAGGCTATGTTGAAGTCGCCCATGATAGAACATCAGCATGCCCATCGTAATATTTTTCAGAATATCATTGAATTCATCGTAGAAGACAAGCAATGACGTTTGTGGCAGACATCTGCTGATGGCGATCCCGAGGCGATAGAGAAATTTCGTCGTATAGTTTGAACGTCCTGGTTGACATCAGATTTATGCTGTGACGTGTGATTAGAACGCTTGTGATTGTTTTGACGCGTACGAGCCGGTCCGACGACATCACGTGATTGAGACGATAGATCGCCGTCGTTAGAGTCCTTTGCATTTCGTGTTTCTTTGTCGTGACCTTGACGGGGTCGTTGTCGACTTTGCACTAACTGGTATCCTTCATCTGACGATCTGCCAATATAGCATGTGGCTGCATTGTGGGGTTGTCATTGTCGGCATTCACTGAAGATTGACTAACCTTGGTGGTTCTGGAAGTCAGTTCCCTATCGACAGTTGCCGGTGTGGCGTCGGACAGCAGGTCGATGACGAGTGGGAGTATATTTGCATCGGCACATGCTGCAGATAAACGACAAAGACGCCCTCGGAGCACGTCGAGATCTATTGTACTAGGACCAGTCCTGGCCCTAAGGGTCCCAGCTGCACCACTCCCAATATTCATTGTGGTGCCCGGGCAACCCCGGCTTACACGATTCCCCGGTGGACTCTGGTCAGACCGAAAGGAACCGCTTAGCTTAGTGGGCTGCTCGGCGGGTTTACCAAGGTGTTCGGCCTGGCCCCTATATTGGCCCACGTGTCTAATGGTACGGAGGTCCCAAAGAGAGAGGGTCATCCCCTAAGCCTGCTCACAGGTAATAAGGCTGACCCGTCATTCCCTCTAATTCTGTGATTGAATCCTCGGCCCTATGCCAGGACCGAACTCACCTAACGGTGGAGCTCAATTTCATAAGGATTTTAGTGAGCTTAAAGACTATTCCGTAGCCCTTAGGTTTAAGTACGCGGAGCTCGACCTTGTTCTCTTAGATCAGCTTGGAGTCGGACACGCTGAGCCTGCTCGGGCTGTTACGTATATGAAGTTGGCGTTGAAGCTCAAGAACTCGTACCAAGACTCGTTGCTAACGACGGACGGATGGGGCGCGGGTGCAGGCAGGGTTGGGGGTACGCTGCGGTTAGGCTGACCGACATTTAATTTTAGCAAGGCCGAACAAATGCTGGGGCGGAGAGTGACGGCATGGCAAAAGGACAACGGCATGCCGGGAGCAAGCGTCAATGGGGCTGCGTATTGGAGGAGGACAAGGGATCTGCGTCAATCAATATTGAACACCTTAGTGGGGTCATGCAATTCTTGCTACGGGGGCCTGATTTTTATCAATCTACTTCGCCTACCAAGTTTCACACGCAAAGATTTTTATTTATTGGCTTTCCCTTTTTTGACAAAGTATAAAAACACGATCACATGGTCACAAAAAAAAATGTCACCCACTCGGGTGCATAAAAACATTGTATTAGTTACATCAAGGGTGGGCCAGGACCCGAACCCACGCGCGCGGTCCTGGGCCCAAATGATACTGCAACGATTAGCTTAAATATGATGGAACTTTGACACCCCTTTTTGTTTTTTAAAATTTGTTTTTCTTAACGCCTCCCGTTGGATGACAAAATAATGTCTCGTGAGCTCCAATTGGGCTCTTTTTTGAAACGCGGAACCCTCAACCCGAAATTAGTGATTGTTTCAAGCCCTCATTTTGCGTTCAAATTGCTCATGTGAAATTCTGTCAACCATTTTTAGCGCGGGTCTAAATTTTCTCTTAAATTAGCTCGCTCAGATCGTCGACGCGCGGGCACAGCACTTACGGGAGCGCAGAGTATCTGACACCACAGCACCCGCAAGGGCTGCCCCATTTCCTAGGCCTGAACGACATGCTCAACAACCGTACCACAGACCCGGGCGGGCCTCTTCCACGCGTCTGCAGGTCGAAGAGTCCACACAAGACGTACGCAACTACAAAATTTCCAGTGTCTAAAATCTGTTTCAACTGTCACGCGTGCCTTGAAGCCAGTAAAAATTAGTAAAATCTCCAAGCCGTTCAACTTAGCAATCCCTATTACCAGCAACCAAAATTTTCCAAAACCAAACGCAAACCAAACTGAACGCTGCAAACTGTACACCCACTGGGCGTCCGCATCAGACACTACCCAGTGGGTGGGGAACCAGTCGAGTGCAGGTGGGCATTCCCAGATTTTCTGCATCCTAAACCCAATTTTGACCACAATTTATCCCACTCTCAACCCACTTCCCCAGCGCGGGAGCAGCACTTACGGGAGCGAGAGGCATCCGACAGACGCCCCAGCACCCGCAAGGGCTATCCCTAGTCCTGAGCTCGAGCACAGAAATTCGAAAACATCGGAAAGCCCCAGGCGAGCCTCTTCCGTACGGCTTCATGCCGAAGAGTCCACCCGGGCGAAACGAAAAACCAAAAACCAAGGAAAACGAAAAGTAGACGAGAGCGAAAACATACGGCGACAACCGCCGACTAAAGCGTCAGATTTTAAAGTTACTTCGCTCGACTGGTCCCGCCTCTGAGCTGGGACATTTCTTTTTATACCCTAAGTGTCCCCCTTGTTTCTTTGTGCCCTGAAAGAGTACCTAACCAGAACGAGCATCCAAATTTAAACATAAGTCGCCAATTGTGCACAACGCAAAAATATATTATACAAAACAACGTACAAGCCGGGCTGCGACAATGACCAAGCTACTAGCCCATAGCGGGCACTCTCTGTTCTAATACACTCTGCTGCATTGCTAACACAAAAACAAGACGACTTGGCCGAAGGGTGCCAAGATACGGCGTAAACAAGCTAAACCGCACTCTGGTCGGTGCGGCCAAATTTTAGGAGAGAAATATAACGGCGCTCAGGGCGCCGTTTGTTCATTGGGATATCGGCACATTGTTGCCGATATCTCGAGCAGTAGTCGGCCGGGGGCAGGACCAGAATCATGCCCTGGCAGGCCGGCTACTGATGAAAATTTAAGATTTACTGTATCTCCCATGAGAGGCCCGTTAGAGGCCGTTTTAAGCGTAAGAAACCCAGAATTTTGATGCCCCGTTCGAATTTAGGGATCCTGGGTGGACCCGTGGGGGTGGGCGGCACCGGTTTTTGACCAAACAGTTAGGGGAGAACCCGATAAGTGCCCCAGGCTCCAAAAATCAGGAACTTTTATTTATTTTGGGTGTCTTTTGGACGCAGAAAAGTGGAGGCTTAAGCGCCTGTTTGGGGATCCGTAAGTATTTAGGGGATCCAAAATTTTAGACCCGCGGGGGCGACTTGACACCCCAGTAGAGATCTTAAGAGATTTCAGTTACCCCCGTTCCCTTAAAATTTGTAGGAAACCCAAAAATTAAATTTTTGTGTCGCACCCTAAAATGATGTTTTAGAAATTTGTATCCAGTATTTCAGTGGCCTTTGACCGAACTTTTGATCTATTTGAGCTTGATCGGCCTGAGTATCGGTAGTTCGAACTTACCTTGGCGGATTTCTGGCTCCCTTTTTCTATATATATATACATCGTACACTATACGTTTTATATGCAACACACAACAAGTATGGTATAACATGCAAACTGTTTTATGCACACAATATCCTGGTATTTTAGTTCACGAGGACTGACCGGGCACCCCTAAAAGTTATCCCTGTCTCTCATATTTGGTGCCAAAATCATCCCGTGCACCTTTGGGTGGTGGAGTGTGACCGTACGGATACAATACAACGTTATACAATTGTTTATTTCATAACAAAACACTAATACTGCACAATGGTCATCTTATACTTAGGTCACACTCCACCGGTGTCCGGCCGTCCGTTCCCTTCATTACCTATAAATTTGTTGTACTTTACGCGTTTCTGCCATTTTTATAAAGATTGGGCTGGTACATCTCTTAAAATTTTTTTTGATTTATTAGACTCCTTACTTAGGGTAAGAGTGTAAATCAAATGGAAAAAATGGGTTTGTGTGAAATTTCACCGTTAAATCCGTAGATGTACAGCCTGTCATTCGCTTTAGCTTGAAAAGTTTAGAGATCGTTGTGAAATTCACGTAAAATCTCCAAAGGTTTTAAAATTATGCGTGCAAATTTAAGAAAATTTAATGGAAAAATTGGAGAAAATTTACCAGATTTCCAGAATTTGTTAACATTTGGTAAATTTTGGTAAATATTCGATAAATTTTTTGTAAAAAGTTGATAAGTTTCAGTAATTTTATATAAATTCTAGAAAAAGGTTGTAAATTTCAGGGCAGAAGGGCGACCTGATATCTCTTTACGCCAAGAAAACGTGAAAAACGTCGCCCCTTCTCCCTTATTTTCCGGAAATTTTTGAAGTTTTCCCTTATGGGCTAAATTATCGAAATGAGGTCTGAATTTCTGTGAAATTTTCCTTTTGTTATTTCCACGTTGCCTCCCCACGTTATTATATTCGTTACATTTTCCTAAATTGTTATGTTTCATCATATTTCAATAACATTTTATATGTATATACATTTGTATTGGCACGTACCTCCAAGAGGGTTGATTGGATTGGTCACTCCCAGGAAAGGGTCCGGACTGCCAGGGTGCCTGACCCAGGAGTTCCCTATGAAATCGCAAACATTTTCTAAAGTTTCTGTAGACTTTGCAGGGAGAAAAATCGATTCCGTGTTTCATGCGTTTCGAGGCTAGGTTGGCTTAGTTTGGGTTGGTTTATACTATTAGTGCTTCCGCCTAAGCCAGTTTTGAACAATGTTTCCTTAGAAATTTTGCATCGCTCAGTTTCGCGCGCTTTTGCTACCGCTCGCTACCACTGTACCTAGTTGGGGCTCCTTTGTAATTTCCGGTTTGCCCTCTCAATGACCTATCCTCTTACAGTGTGGTCCTCGCTTTACTTCCGTGCGTTTAGCGTAGCACTCAATGCGTTAAGCGTCTTAGCTCGGCATCCATAACTGAACGGCTCACCCACTCGTGCAAGTTCCGTTGACAATACTGCGACACCATCGGCTCGTCGAACTGTGGTCTTTCTTGCCATTCCATGTGTGGCTCGTCCCGTTCCCACGCGTCTGCACTGTGGAACGCAACCGGCCAGGAAAGCATGTAAACGTTGTGGAAGGTGTCGTGCTGCCGTCGATGATTGGCCATCAATTGCTTGAGCTCGGCCGTCCTAGATAAAGCGTCCTGATTGGTGGCAGCCCATCGGGGTACCAGTGACGCTATAACGATAGCGGTGGTAGGTGCGACTCGGCGAGAAAGTACACCCACGTGGCGCTTGAATTTTCGAAAGGCGGCGTTCGGCAAGGCGGCGTGGAGCTGCTCCATTGGTGCCTTGCGATAGATGTATTGGAACCCGCTGAGTATGACGATGCAGCTGGTTTGCGGGGTTAGGATTGCGTTGGCCAGCTGTAATAGCCGTACCATGGTTGATCCGGGCCACCCGTTGACGATCCACTTGTTCTCGGTGGCCATCTCTAGTATTGGCAGCGCCAGGGCGTCTCCTACTATAATCGTCCGAGGCCAGCGAACGTAGCCATTAGTTCGGTAATCCCGTACTTCCGCGAGTAGTCTGCCCATGACGTTGTGGCAGCGTGTCGGAACCTCGTGCTGCTGCAGCTGTTGATTTAGTGCGCCCGATGCTCCAGAAAGTGTCCGTGGTGGCTTCCAACAGTTGTTGGTTGTCGGTGAGCCGTAGGATCCGCGCATATTCCGGTATGGCGAATTTACTGAGCAGGATGGGCCGCATGATATGTTCGAGGAGTGGCTTGAGACGGGCTTGAGTGACACCGTCGATGAGCTCGTTCTTGAGCTCTCGAGCTCGCGTTTTGAGTTGCAACGGAGAGCCGGTCATGAGCAGCAGTTCTCGGATGGCGTCGGTTAGTTCCCGGTACCGTGGGATAAGAATGCCACGTATGGTTTTGTGAAGTCCACGCGGTATGTTGGGATTGCCGGAAGCTGGAACCAAGTTGACTCTGGTGGGGCGAATGGCCCACTCACCGATGCGCGTCCGCTGGATCGCATCCGAGTCTGCTCGGCTTCGTCGCTGCGTCACGGTTGCGAGGTGTTGGCCATCTGCAAGAATGAACTCAAATAAATATTCGGGTTGTCGTTACGTAGGGTTGCTCTATTCCGCGAAACGCTCGCCGGCTAGTTCTTTCTACTCTGCTTTACCTACGCGTTACCTTATAGCACTGCTACTCTGCGCGTTTCTCTTACCTCCCTAAATCAGCTACTTCTTCCCCCCTTTTTGTTTAGATTGGTACGGCCTTACTCTTGCCAGGGCTCAGCCTGCTTATATATGTGAGCTTCACCCATACGCCAAAACACGTCGGTGCGCCGGATTAGTTCTTCGGTCCAGTCGCACAATCGCGGCCAGAACGGCGGTGAGACCACTGGCTCGGGCCATCGTTGGCGTTCCTCGCCTCGATTAAACGGACCGATTGCGTCCCAGGCCTCGATCCCTTTCAGCGCCGCGGGCCATTTTGGCATAATGACGCTCATGAGCGCCTGGTGCCCATCTACCATCCTGGTCCTCCGCTCGGTCAGTTCGTCGAACCACGCTGTACTGTCGACCCTGAAGTCGTCCCAGTGTGGTGCCGGTGCAGTGATGACAACGGCCGAGTCTGCCCGGAGGCGTTGCTCGAGAACCATCAGGTGGCGCTTTATCCGCTTGAGGTAGGCGCCTGACGAGAATGCCTTGTTTGGCTGGTGCCAAACGTCCCGGTAGCCGCCGATGATGATAATGCAATCCGTTTGCGGCGTTAGGAACGCGTTCGCCCAATGGATCAACGAAATCATGTTGAGTCCGGGCCGCACGAACGTAATGCGGTTGTAGTCGTCGGCCACGTCCAACAGTGGCAAGGCACGCTCGTCGCCGACAACGATGGTTCGCGGCCAGCGCACGAAACGGTCGCGGTGGAACGAGCGGATGTCGCATAGTAAATGTCCCAGCACGTTGTGGTGTGCCGGTTGGTCCGCGCCGCACTCGCTTCGGTGGACACCTGTGCCCCAGAAGTTGTCGAAGGTGTCGTTGAGGAGCGGCTTGTGGCCCGAATCGTACAGGTCATCCCAGTAGTCGAGGTCCTGGAATTTCGCCAGGAGGATTGGGCGCATGACGTTAAGCTGGTACGACCGAAGCCACCATCGGGTGTTGACTGGAAGCGTGCGGAGGAGTGCTACGCTGCGTAGTTTGACCTCCGTCGGCGACATACGCTGGTCCAGCATATGGGCGATCACCGTGACGACGCCTAGCAAGTCCAAAATCGTAATGTACAAATGCTCGGTGGCGCTGCCGAGCTGGCGGCTATTGTGTTTAAAGCCACCATGAAGATAATGTTCGTTGGCCAACGTGATTTGGTTGGATCGCTTGTACTCGACCGCATCCCAGAAGCGTGAGCTGCTCATGTAGCTTCGGGGAACGGCCGGGTAGCGGTGTCCATCATACACCCCAGGCTCGTGTAGTACGCCTTGTGGCAGGCGGGGCGCACGGAGATCGTTCTGGCTGTAGCTGCGGCGCATCTAAAATGAAGGAAGCACTGATAAATTACATGGTATGGATGAAAATTAGGTCTGGCTTAACTTTCACCCTTGTTCTGGGTTTTGCAGGGGTCGGGTTTGATCTTGGGGTACGTGCCGTAATGTCAGGTAGTTTAGTCCACCTGCGGGTCCGACTGATCGGACTCAGATTCCTCATGGGGTGGTGGTCGAGGTACGCGCTGTCGCCAAGCGGCGGGGTGTAATTCTTGGCTAGAGGGGTAGCGTGGGAACGTGGTTGGTGGCAAAGTTCCGCCTGGAGAGCGTTCTGTCAAAAGCGGGCGCAGGGTCAGTATTGGCGCGCTTGTCATCGAAGTGGTGACACTAGTGGATTGTACGCGTGTGACAGAGGCTACTCTGGTTGATGTTCCGGCAGTATCGGCAATGGTCGTACCTGGTTCCTGGAACGTCACGCGTCTAGGCCTGCGTAAGGCTTCCTCTACCTCCTCGTCCGATGCCACGCCGTATGGCCTAAAGACCCGGTCTCTAGCCTGTCGATGCAAAAGTTGTCTGGTTGGGGCCGTTGCACGGGTGGTACTGAGTCGTATTATTCCTGAGGAGGTGGTGATGGCTGTGGTGTGTACCAATTCGGTAATAGTCATTGTGTATGGTCCCGGTTGTTCGGTGCTTGTAAACTGAATAGTTGAACCACCTCGAGCCGATACAATCTGTTTCCGATGGGTGGCCCGTCCGACAAGGCCTTTCCCTCGCTCTTCTGGCGGTGCTCGCGGGCTCCTTTGTTCGCTCGGCGGTGCTCGAGTGCGAGGAGGAAAACCTAGTGTCACTGCCCGCCCAGTTCCTCTTGGAGGCGCTGGTGTTTCGCTGCTTGAACTAGCAAGTGTGAATTCACTAAATGAGTCAGAGGCTCCTGGTTGGGTGGTAGGCGTCCTAGAATCACTGCTCGATGTTCCTCGTCCTGCCTGGCCATGTCGCTCGGCCGAAGAAGGTTCCTGCGAGGTTTGGCTAGTCAATTCGTCGTCCGCTTCGGCTGCTCTTGCGTCTGCTGTCGTGCCCTCTCGGAGGTTTCCGACAAGTAACTGGACATTGGAGACCCTAGAGGTGGCTAAGTCATGGGTGTCTCGCGAAAGACCCACTGATGGGGAGACATAGGCCTGTCAGCGGCTGCTGGTGGAGCACTATAAGGGCGCATGGTTGTATAGTCTCCTATGGTTTGAGTGGACATTTCCATTGGTACTCGTAGTCGCGAGGCCATGATATGTTCAGCTGGTCGCGATTGAAATAGTGGGTGGTCCTGCGCAGCGAGCATGATTGCGTAACGTAGATCCCCTGAGGTGTATGGTCCTGGCACTACGATTCCGCCTGAAGCTCCGCGTAGCGTTGTGGATATCGTGATGTGCGCTGGGTAGAAAAGTTGTCCCTCAAGTATTCCGACACCTATTGTCGGTACGCCAAATGGAACTTCCTCACTGGTAGCCACTATTCTTTCCATTGTGGTCACCGGCACTGTATGTTGTCCATATTCTACCTGTGTATCTCGGCTACCAGGTTCTGGTATGTATGAAAAGGCCTCCTGGCTAGTAACCTGTTCTTGCGTTATTGGTGGCCAGGAAGGTTCTATTTCCCTATCTGGATCAGTCAGGGGAATGCGATTCCTAACCGTTCTTGGATTTTGGGGTTCGTAGTCGTCCGTCCGATACTCGATATGTTCCATTGCTGCCTGCTCAGCTTCGATCTCGGCGTAGGTCCGACGATATAAACCAGGGTCGTTAGGGTCACCCATCTCTATACTTTCCGTATCAGAACTATCACTGACTGCTGTTCTTACGGTGCGTACTGCTACTTCGTCTACCGGCTCTATCTCGGTGACGAAGTCCCTATCAGCGATAATTCGTTGTGTAGGTTCAGTCAAACCCCTTTCTAATATAGAAGCGTGTACCTGACCCAACCAATCACCTACGTTGGGTACTGGATCTAATGCCCTAAAACATGGCTTAGTTCTATTAATGTGTACGACATGCGCTATACCTTCTGGATTAGAATGCATTCGTACACGCAGGCGTGGCGGGGTGATCCCTAGTATTTCATATGGTCCACACCATCGAGGCGTGAGCTTTCTAGACGTTCCTGGAGTGGTATCGTACCTATACACCCAAACTAGTTCTCCTGTATGATAGCGTGGTTCGCGGGCTCGCCTATCATATCTTAGCCGATTTAATTCTTGAGCGGCTTTCATTGATTGGTAAGCACGCTCCCGAATAGAAGCCATCCAGCGCTGCGCGTTGGCCCTATAGGAGTGTGCTCCCGTGTATCCAGTGGCTGCACTATGCGTGTCATATTCTCCAGGTAACCTAGGGTAAAATCCGTGCATTAACAGAAATGGTGGGTATTTTGTCGCTGTGTGTACCGAAGAGTTATAGGCCATTATGCAAAATGGTAGGGATACATCGCATGAGTGGTGATCCTCCTGAGGTACACTCACTCGTAATAGGTATAATAGTGTCCTGTTGAATCTTTCGATTTCCCCATTTGCTTGCGGGTGGTAGGCTAGGCTCATGTGCCGGACTACCTGCATTTCTTGGCACAACTCTTCGAACATGTGTGCAGTGAAAGCACCTCCTCTATCGGAATAGAGCTCCCTGCGAGCCCCGTACCTATTGACTACCTCATATAGGAATATATGGGCTGCTGTGTGAGCATCCTGGTGTCTTATTGGCACTGCTATTGCAAATTTTGTAAACTGGTCTATGAATGCAATAACATAGCGATTGCCTGCCTGCGACCTAACTTGAATATCCAGTATGTCCACAAATACACGGTACATTGGTTGATTTGCCAACGGAACCATACCCAATCCGGTGATAATCCTCGAGATTGGGTCCTTCGCGGACTGGCATAGAGTGCACCGCCTGATCCATTGTTGTACGTGTTCGGACATACCTTTCCAATAATAGAACTGTTTTAGTTTAGCTATAAGCCGGTCACGACCAGGGTGTCCTCCATATAAGGTATTGTGCTCATGTTTGAGTATTTGCTGTACGAGCGTGATAGGGACGCATAATTTGTAATTTTTGTCCCCAGGTTGTAGTGGATGCATGTACAGTATTTTGGTATCTGCGGCTAATTCAAAATAGTGTGCCCTCATTTCTATTCTTAGTGCGCCTAATTCGGCCTTAGGCCGTGTTTTGTTGTAAAGATACCACCAAATTGGACCCAACTCTGGGTCGTTTCGTTGTGTATATGGGAGGAGCCGCACTAAATTAAAATCCGGGAGATCCGAAAAGAACGGCAGATATATGTTTTCGTGGATGTCCTGGGCATCCTCAATTCGGACGGTTGGTAGGATTTCGGTTTCATAGTGCATCATTAGTTTCATGAGCCTATCAAACTCCTGTTCGGTTGGTAGCGTGGTTGCTCTAAGGCCCATAGTTTCTGATTCGGTGCGAAACGGTCTCTTAGGTCCTCGAGCCTGAGGTCTGCCGTCAGAACCCGAGGTAGTGGTTGTATTCACGGGCATTACTGGAGTTTCTCCCGAGCCCATCCTAATTGGGATAGCACTTAGCGTGGCTGTTTGTTGGATCAGCGTCGCTGGGGGTACTGTAGTTATTTGCGTGTCGGGGACTAGTTGCGATGGGATTGCTTCGGGGTTAGGTTGGCCTGGAGGAGCGATTGGGCTCCCTGTTATAGGGGTTGGCGCGCCAGTTGCGAGCGGTGCTACTGTACGTACGGGATACGGCAAGTGCGATTGATCCCATGCTGCGCAGGTTGTAGATGGGCGAGGTCCAGTGGGTCGTCCTCGGCCCATCATGAGGATTTCGTAAGTGTCGCCTATTTCCTCGACTGCAGACGGGTCGTACCTAGGGTCGCGAGATAGGACATCTGTGTTCCCATATTCCTTACCTGGTCTGTATAATATTTCGAATCCCCCAAACTCAAGCAGTAGCTCACTTCGCCATTGAGATAAGCGTGAATTTCTGGGTGGTTTATCAAACAGAGTTTTGAGTGGTTTGTGGTCGGTCTCAACGTGAAATTTGTGCCCTACGAGATAATGCTTGAAATGTAGTGCGGCCCATCTAATAGCGAGAGCTTCAGTTTATATTGCTTGGTACCTGCGTTGATAATCAAAGAGGGCCTTGCTAGCGTATGCAATGGGTTTTATTCCTTGTTTAGTTTTCTGGGATAGCACGGCACCCATAGCATAGCCGGAAGCGTCCGTTTGCAGGATAAACGGCCGCGTGAAATCAGGGTGGATTAGAACCGGTTCATCTAGCAGTGCTTGTTTCAGCATCTTAAAAGCGTCTTCACATCTGGGATCCATTTGAATTCTGTATCTTTACGCTTTAATTCATTCAATGGTTCACAGATTTCGAAGAAATTTTGGATAAATTTATGGTAGTACCCTACTAGCCTTAAGAAGCTTTGGAGTTGTTTCAACGTCTCTGGACGTTTAAATTCTTCTATGGCTATAGCCTTTTTTGGGTCTGGTTTAACACCTTCGGTACTAATTATATGTCCTAAATATTTGAGGCTGCCTCGTCCCAAATGACATTTTGAGGGTTTGAGTTTTAAATTCGCCTTACGGAAACGATCGAAGACCCGAATCAAGTCTGCCAGATGAGCCTCGAATGATGGTGAGAACACTAGTATGTCATCGATGTATATTAGACATTTTCCCCACTCAAGTCCCTTTAAAATCATTGACATGCAACGCTGAAAGGCTCCGGGGGACGAATTTAGACCACACGGCAGGACATTATACTCGTACTGTCCATGTACCGTCACGAAAGAGGTTTTATCTTTGGTCTCGGGATCTAATTCTAACTGCCAAAATCCTTTATTTAGGTCCAAACTTGACATTAGTTTCGTGTTCCTAAGGCATCCCAGTATGTCATCTATGCGTGGCAGCGGATACGCGTCTTGTTCTGGTACTGTGTTGACCTTCCGAAAGTCGACGCAGAGTCGGAGAGAACCATCGCTCTTTGTTACGTAAACTATTGGGGATCCCTAAGGTGAACTTGATGGGGCTATAAGGCCTGCGTCTAACATGCTTTTTAGTTCTTCCCTAAGTGGTTTGCGTAAGGAATGCGCCAACCTGTATGGTGCCTGTTTGATTGGTTTTGCGTCCCCAGTTTCTATGCGGTGTCGGTGTTCAGTATATCGTCCTAGGTCGAAATCATGCGTGCTGAATACATCCGCATTTTCAGCAATTGCGGTTTTAAGTTGTTTTAATTCAAAGGGCGATAATAGTGTCCTATCGAAATCTATTTTGCTCAATACGGTTTGAGCCCGTTCATGATCAATGGAGCGCTTGCCTGCCTCAATGTGTTCAATAATCCTCTCAGGGTGGGTAGTGATATGGTTTAGCTGTTTAGCCTCCTTGTGTTCCTCGTATCGTATCAAATTTTGGTGCATGTCCTTAAGGAACTGTATTGTTGGATTGCTCATGACCTCTATGTGCCCAATAGTTTGTCCCGAGTATATGGTGACCGGTGTGTTACCGAAAATGATGACCGCGATCGGTATGGTCCGCTGACTTCTGAGCACTAATGCGTGTGCCATTGCGATATCCGTCATTTCGGGAGCGGGGACAAATAGAGCGGGTCCTACACCTGTGTCAGCGATTTCGGGGATAGCGTTGATAAATGTTTCTGTATTTGGTTCAATGGTGGTGAGTTTTCTGCACATTACTGCTATTAAGGGTGGGTGATAACGCTCTAAGACTGCGAAGGGTATTTTGGCTTCTTCCTCGTCTATGCCAATTTCTAAACAGCGCTCGCGAAAATTTATGATGCATTTTGGCAGTTGCGACAAGAAATTTGTTCCTAAGATGCAATGGTACGGAGCGGTTTCGGTAACGAAGAATTCCGCCTGCACCTTAATGGGTCCGATTGATAAAGGTACGCTGATGCTACCATCCAGTGCTTACTCCTGTTTGGTGGCCGATACTGTCCGGGTGGAATCGCCTGGACGGGGCTGAAGACCTAGCTTATTTACCAGATGTTGCGATACGATAGAGACGTCCGCGCCTGTATCGATCAACGTAAGGACTGGTGTCCGGTAGATAAAAGCGTTGATGAGCAACGGTGCATCTATGTGGTGCATAGCATTGACTTGTCGGTGGTAAGATGCTGTGCGATGTCCCCTACGTTGCGCACGCTCAGATACTGCAAATAGTTCCGTAGGTTCCACCAGAACAACGTCCTCGTCCTCATTGGGGTTATTTAGTCGAGCCGATCGACGAGGGCTCAATGTCCGCAATTCCAGGTGCTCTGTGAAGGCGGCTGAGGCTGAGACGGCAGGCCGAACCGCATCTGGAGTGCCATACTCGTTTCCGGATTTGATGTTCAATTCCAGCCTCTTTGAGCCCGTTTGACTGCATGGTCGTTGTCTCCACCAACGCTGCACGCGTCCTTTTATGCATTTCGGCCAGAAGCCCGCTTTCTTCCTAAAGTAAATTATCGCCCCTATGCCCACAATTACTAGCACGACAAGCATCCAAAGGTAAGGAGCCATTCCCGTTGTTGTAATGTATGGGAAGTCGATCACCTTCTTCAACTGCTCATCAGCTATTTGTTGAACCTGTAAGTTGGTAGCCTTGGCATGTTCTAATGAGCTCCAGGTGATAGGCCGAAGAGGAATATCTGGGAAGTCATGTATGGTGATGTTAGGTCCGATGTGAACGGTGACCTCCTGAGCGTCTAATGTACTGGCGAGCATAAGTGGTCCGACCACTAGTTGTGTGTAGTCGCTGTGTGCCAGCCATAGCACCCCATTTTCTGGTATCCGAATGGTTTCTCCACGAGTAACATGGATGACGTGCTTTTGCTTGGAGACCACGGCCTTGGGCTCAGCGGTTCGGATTAATACTCCTTGAGCGGTGGTGTACACATCGGTATGGTTGACCATTGGTCCGACCAATGCGCTGTTCCTGCATATGCGGCGCGTGTCATCGGGAGTGTCTTCGCCCATGATGATCCAATCCAGGCAACGTGAGGAATGATCAGTGGCCAGAGCGTGAACCTCGCAAAAAGCAATGCCGGGTCGCGTGTTACATGCGTGCAGTTTCAGCACCTCATACCGCGCCTGTTCAACTCGCGTGGCGTATTCCGGCAGAGGTAGTCTCATATGTGCGCGAGGCTCTGGTACGTTCCAACCGACGTTGTATATCCGAAAATAAGGCCGGACGACGTCCGACGTAACTAGCGGGACCCTAAAGATGAACGCAAACGTAAACGTGCCCAGGTCAATATGCACTGGGTAAATTTGCCCAAATTGGTAGGCTAGCGCCGGCTCGCGTATTAGTATGGTTGGTCCTATTCTCGGGTCCTTTTCGAATAAGCATTTCAGCGTCGCCGCATCCACCACTTTTGGTGATAAATGTCCGCCCATCATGGCTTCCATGACGGCGTCAACTGAAGAGCGCAAGCTATTGCGAAACATATGGTTTACCAATTCGCTATGTACCTCTGTTACGTAGCGCTGCTCCTGGCACCTAACTTGTTCTATCATGCCAACCACTTCCTGCATCTCATGATGCAAGAAGGAGTAAAGCTCCTCGTTAGCGCGTGTTAATTTCAAAATTGCTCGCGAGTTGCCCTGGGCCACACTGTAAGTATTTCGCATTTCCTTAGATAATGCTATCACCTGTTTATTTAAATCCTTGAGGTGTACTGCGTTTGTGAAGGCTACCCCTACTCCTAAAAATCCGGTAACTACGCCCGCAGCTCCGGCTAGGGCAGCGAGAAACCTCTTCTTGCGAGCCTTGGGCTGTTCACAAAAATGAACGTTCGCTTCTCAATATTCACGCATTAGAGCCATATAATAACTTGTATCTAACACACCCTGGTATGTGCTCCTCAGTTCTCGCTCCAACTCTTGAATTTTGCGTTGTAAGTCCGGCATGGTAGTACAGTTCGGGTTGGGACAACAGTCTCCCAGGCATGGTTTACCCTGTGGGTGTAGACACACCACGCCATACCGTTGGCTTGCCTGCTCGGTTGTAACCCATCTAGGGACAATCGCAAAACGATCGGTAGAAAAGTGGATCGCGAGGCTGTTATTACCAGACCCTGTGGTTCGATCAGAGTGCCCACTTGTTGGTTGACCATGGCTCCTAAGCGTGCTACCTTGTCTGAAAACGGCGTGGCGATGGCCTGGGTTTGACCCATTTGTTGAACGATAAGCAGGAAAATTACTAATCCCACGAATCTAACTTCTCGGCTCCACAATTCTGCAGCTGTTGCATATGGTCGGCTTAGTCTGTTTGAGAGGGGCCATACCGACCTGGTCAGTATTGCTTGGCCATCCTCAGTTGCGTCAATATGTGATTCGTCTCCGAGATCGTCGGTGCCCGGAAGTGAGTCGAGTTCGGAAACCACGAGCGTCGCGATAGCGGGCATGTTAAATTCGGCCTCGCTCAGGTCACTGGGCGCTGTACTCAACTCGCTCTCGAGCTCCTCCTCGTCAATGAATGTTATGTCCGCGTCCGGGTTGATAATCGAGCCGGCGTCCATGTCGTCGTCCGGATCAGTTTGCCAGATATTTTGTGCAGGCTGACGCAACCATAATAGTCTCAGGTATAGCAGCTCTTCGCGTGTCTACTTGCTTAAAAATATCATTCGCTATGACTGCATATACGATGTGGTCAATTGACAGCACCGGTGCAATAGGACCGGATTCGCAATATTCAGTAACGAGGTAGTCCAGCAAATATGGTGCACTGGTCACAGCTCCTAACCATTCTAAGTTAGCTTCCCTGTAGGTGGTCAGCTCAGAAGCTGTGTGCAACCCATATGTACGACTTGGTTGGATAGTAATAGTTCCATTGCGTCGGACTGTGCCATATTCGGCAGACAAATTTCCTGTATAGTCCCACTCGCCGTGATAGGTGACAAAAGTGCAACCCCTGGTGGGCATAAAATCGGTGTTGTGTTGTCCCTCGCACGCCTGGCATGTCTGGAGGATGGGAATCTGAGAACGGTATATTTCAGTAATGGTTTCTGTAATACTCATCGAGTTCAACACTCGGGCAACTAATTCCAGTAAGCCTTCGAGGTGTCTCACCATGCTACTGCTGACATGTATCCCGGCCATAGTGTGCAAGAACGGAGATGCGAACCCTAACAGCCCGGACACAACGGCAGCGTCCCGCCGTCGCTCCAGTGGGGCCGTTCCAGCCGCCCGAGCTCTGAGCAACCGGTGGGCATGGCATATCCGCTCCGACACAGCGATGACTCCTCGATAAAATAAGGCCCTAGCGAGTACCTGTTCTCTACCTGGGCGTAGCCGAGGGGGTATGAATGAGTAGCGAGGAACTTTCCCGGGTCCTAAAGTTATAATCGTAGGGGCGAATTCGGACTCCGGACCCAATAATATTAATCGTTCCTCGTTGGGCAATCCCTGCAGAGTTAAAGGCTCCACCTTTTCTTCAGTAGGGCCCTTGGAAAATATCTCTTTTAGCGCGAGATCAAGAGTGTGTTGTGTATTAGTTCGCGGGCTTAGTGGATGCGTGGCCTGTTCAGGTGTTTCTGCGCGATCATAGGTAAGTTCCATGGTAGGGTTTGCGTCATTGGGCTCCCAAATCGGTCCAATTCGCAATGATCTAGGTGTGGCCAGTGTTTGTTCAATTATGTCCATCAGGTTGACCGGCAATCCGGTCCTCCCATATCCGATCTCGTTCACTATTTCTCTACTTAGGTAACAGGTAACTATCTCTGGTTGTGTTGCTGATTGTTCCATTATCCGGTTGTTTGCTCGGGCGTTCATGTCCAATTCGGGTACCATAGGTGTCACGATCACAATATTCGAGCTTACGCTAGTGGTTATTAGTTCCTTCGGTTCAGTATTAAGTTCCGCTTGTTCCTTTGGTTCCGGTAACTCGTCATTATCACTTAGGATCAGGGTCATTAGTGCTCGGCTACTATGATCATCCACAGCAGAAATATTTTCGGCACTCGGCTCAATTTTGTCTCCATGTGGCTCGGAACCCGTTTCGCTCACGAGAGGCAAAGCTTCTCTTCCCGGTCCTACACACACGCTGGAGGCATCGGTTCCGGCCGACTCACATTCGAACGCACACATGTTCACCTGCCGGTTGGATTGACTATGCCACGACAGACTCAGACCGCAGTCTCCGACCTGGTCAGATCCCACAGGCCCTACACTCAGGGATCGGGCTCTATATGAGTTAGATCCTACGTATAACCTACAATTTTGAACGGAGCTCGGGACATCGGGACAGCTCACTTGCCAACGCCTCCCTTCTCCTGGCCAGTGTCCTCTACGGTCTTCCCCGGCCTCTAAAGAATCTAGGGTACACATACGCTCTCGAATTTTGAACGGAGTTAGGACAATCGGGCTGACCCGTTTCCCGAAGGTCTCCATCGCACCTGACCAGTGTCCTTTACGGTCTTCCCCGGTCGGTTGAAACGCTACAGGGGCCTCACACGGCCGCCCTAAATTGGTGGGAGCCAGTTTAGTATCGGATGCATCCACTCGGTTCCTTGGTTCATTTAGTTCCCTTGGTTCTCGGTTCCCTTCCGCTAGGTTACTTGGTACTCCATTCCATCCATTTGGTTCCGCTAGGTTAAGTTCCACTAAGTTCTCGGCATCCGCAAGTCCATTAAGTTCCATTAGGTTCACTGATTCCTCCGAAGGTTCTTCTGGTTCCGCTACACACATACAATTTTGAATAAGCCTGTGGAAAGTCGCGGGTTCACCAGGTTGTGCCGTGCCGGCGTTAGAGCCATTACCTGACACGCGATCCCTATTAATCGGCCCCCGAAGTCCGAACAGCGTCTCTCTAGGTTCCATTCCATTAGGTACATTAGGTTCTCCATCCGCTAGGTTCTTAGGTTTCATCCGATATGCAGTTGCCTGAGATGGGTTACACGTGCCAGCGTTTGGGTCATTGCTAGACACGGATGCCATATTAATCGGCCCCTGAAGTCCGAACGGCCACCTCCTATATTTCTCACTAGGCACATCAGGATCATTAGGTTCCATTAGGTTCTCGGTTCCTCCTCCCCTCTCACTCCTCTGCTCGGTATCTCGGTCCTCATCACTTCGCACTGACTCCAATTTGGGATATACATATAAATCGGTCGGCCGACCTTTACTCACAGGGTCACGAGTCACACCCTGCGCGCCAGGGGTCGGAGACAGTGAAACCGAGCGCCGTTCGGTCTTAGAGTTAATTTGTTCCTCATTACGCCCTACTTCTGCTGTGTTAGTCAGTTCGCTGTCAATTGTGTTGTACTCTCCATTGTCGCCCCACGACCTGGTCGCTTGCGGCAATAATCGTGCTGATGTTCTGTTCGTTTGCAATAAATTCAATTGATATAGTGTTGGTTCGGGTTCAAATTCTTCCTGCTCTTCATGTTCCGTATCAAGGTTTGGGCCACAGTTTATGTATTGTGCGCTGTCTCTAGTGATCATTGCATTAATTTGTGCCTATCGGGCACTCAAACCTGCTCCCGCGCGTTCCTCTAAGGTTGACATTTCGTGTCGCATAACGTCTAAACGGTGCGCGAGCTCAGGGTCAGCTGCTCGAGTCACTGACATAACTCTTGCGTTGCGGCGACCAGATTGGTCATTTTGACTCATGGGCGCCGGCGAAGGCCTTGCTCGAGGGGCTGCCCCTGCCTGGTTAGCGTTGTTCCACCCGTTACTAGGTGTACGCGGGCGGAACGGCGCTGCTTCAGCTGACAATTGTTGTGGCGAGCCTGTGTAACGCGCGTTAGGTGCAGCATTGTAGACATTGTGCCAATTGTTAGGTCCGTTTGTATCGCGGCCACGCGATCGGTTGTAATGTTCAGTCCGGCCGTAGTTTCCATATGTGTTCGGAGCGGGTTCAGGGCGGTAATATCCTTGCTGCCCGTAACCTACAGGTCCTCGCTGTTGGTTCCATTCATCGCGTCGCGAGGATCGGCCTGTTCCTCGGTGTTCAATTACTCGATATCGGGGGCGGTTGCTGTACTGTCGGGGTGCGCTAGGATAACCGTGAATGGGTGCGGGTGCATTCTGCAAATAGCCTGGGGCTGCGCGCGTTGATAAGCGAGTGTATTCGTTTAGGAGTGGGTCGTACACGTCGGTTCGATAGTACGGGCATTCCCGCGCGAAATGTCCTACGAAACCGCATAGAAAGCACTGGTTGCCAATAGGTGCTGCTGGAATAGCGTTGGCGCCGGCTGCCGGGGTCACACTATTCTGCATCATCGCGTTCAGTTGGTGCTGTTCAGTGCGTTTATCCAGCAGGTCAATAAGCCGAGCGATCGTGGCGTCGCTACTGGCTGCGGTGCGTTTATTCTCGTCTAAGGCTTCACGGATTTGATCTACCAGCTGGGTATTCTCACCTCCTTGTGACATGCAATTCACCGTTTTGGACCGGCTGCTCTTGCGAACCTGTATCCCTATTACCTCTTTCTGAGAAGCTAAAATAGCGTCCTCCTTATATTTAAGCTTGTCCATCATGTGCTTAAAAGACGGGTATGTATTTCCTATTACGACAGATTTAAGTTCCCGTCGTAGTCCTTGTCGGAGGAATTTCTGTAATAATGCGTCGCGTTGTTCGCCCTCGAGTTCCGGGAGCGCTTTGTCCACTAGGTTCTGCAAGTCAAGTCCGTACAGGGCAACTGATTCACGTTCCCCCTGCACTCGCATGCGTAGCGTTATCAAAGCGTCCTCGTCGCGCTGCGATGACGAATACATGAAACCCATGTTATAACAGAGAGCCTCGTAAGTTTGCTTTTGACAGTCGGGGCAGTTTTCGTATATTTTGAGGGCTTCCCCCTTCAGAACAGTTGAAAAGCAGATCAATTTCTGGTCCAGGGTCCACCCGTTTGCGTCAGTCAAGTTGTCATACGTAGCCAACCATGCTTCAAAGTCCTGTCCGTCGGCTCCTGTAAATGGTGGGATGTCCCGTACTTGAATGATGGGACCCGTCGTTGTTCGTTGCGTCAACTGCTGCAGAATTGCAACTTGAGGGTCTCCCGAAGCGACTGGATTCGGCCCATTAGTACTACCAGTCGTAGTGGCAGTGCCACTTCCTATGTTCGTCGTTCCCGCTGCGCCACCTATTGGTGTTCTATTCGCGCTCGCTGGCGCTGACATTTTTGATCCGAATGTGACTATCAATTCCTATTTGTTTCAATTTGTGTGGCGTCCGTAGTCTCAGTCCGACGTGGGTACGGATGATATGATATATACTTTGATATATGTGTTTTCTTTACCGCGGAATCTTCTACTGTTGAGTAGAATTTCAGCTCCCTAGAATACTCGTGTACTTATTCCTTAGGTATGTGTCTGGTTGTGTGAACTTTTCGCGGCGCTTGCTTGTTCCAGCTGCCTGTCACTTCTTCACCGACAGTAAAACACACTTACTTAGACAATGATTTGGCTAATGACTCTCCCCGACTCTCTGGCGCGCCTTATAAGACGTTTTCAACTACCTGGTTAACCGGTGAAATTTTAAAACGAGCGCTTGGGGTCCACGGTACAATTTTAGTTCACTTTATTCGATCAGCGGGTTCGCGAGACTCAGTGATCGCGTGCGAATTTTATCCCAGCGCGTGAGACTCAGCGAGTAAGCTCGGAGGTACGTGCAACAGTTACTACTCCACAGATTATTTTAAATTAACTTTTACTTCTGCGAACTGAATACCAACAACACGATAGTACACTCACAATTTAATAATAAGCTATAAACACTGCCGCAAAAGTTCATATAATTAAGTAATAATACTGTCTATACACTGACCCTTGTTGCAAACGTCTTAAATGTTTCGCGCAGATCGATGCATCAGTTGTTGGCAGCAAGCCCAGTGAAACGCCCGAGTCGCGTTGGTTTGACAGCGGTTCCGTTGGTGATGACGACAGATTGTTCTCAAGAGTCGACCAGTGCTGCACCGTTGTTGACAGATGTTCGTGTCGTCAATTATACCAATGTCGTCGCTGGCGATATTTCACGACAGACGAGATGTTGACCACACAATAAGTCACGATAAATTTCCCGGTTATAGACGAATGTTCTAAATTCAAAGTCTAGCTAATAACCCGCTAGTAGACGATAGTTTGCCACAAACGTCGAATGCTTGGTGTGGCTGGTATACCTGTAGACTCCGACAGTTACGGTCCGTCGATGCACAAAGTCAGCCAAATGACGCCGGGTGAGCACAAAAATCCCGTTGGATATACACTATAAGGAAACCAGGATTACCGTAACAGTTCGATTACGAATTACTGCTAATTATCATGTTCAGTAGAACGTCCAGTAACGCTTTCCTAAAATATTAAGTCCAAGCCAGTCACCGCTGATCGCTTATTTCATCCCGACACGACCCGGACGCACCCGCAAGTCACAAATCATCCGACCATATTTTGACACACTGCAGGCCGGCTCAACGCCCACACGGTTCAGGGTCGCAAGGCATGCTTCAATATCCGTACTTAGTTCTGTTTCTAGGCGCAGCTAAGGCTCGACGCCTCCTGGACCGTATGAGCGCTGACCATCCGGTCGCTATTGTACACCAATTAACGATCTGATACTATAGCACAGTAAAGAGGTTAACACTGATTATCACCATAAGTATGACTGTACTCTTGCTTCAGCTTTAACTTCCAAATAGGTCCATTTTAACCTCCGAACGACCTTTAACGGGATGCGAGAGGTTCCTATGCGTTTCCATATCAAGAATGGTTTGGCTGCGGGTTGTGGACGCCTCCTCACGGCGTAGCCCCCACTTTTGTACTAGGACCAGTCCTGGCCCTAAGGGATCCCAGCTGCACCACTCCCAATATTCATTGTGGTGCCCGGGCAACCCCGGCTTACACGATTCCCCGGTGGACTCTGGTCAGGCCGAAAGGAACCGCTTAGCTTACTGGACTGCTCGGCGGGTTTACCACGGTGTTCGGCCCGGCCCCTATATTGGCCAATGTGTCTAATGGTACGGAGGTTCCCCTGAGGGAGGGTCATCCCCTAAGCCTGCTCACAGGTAATAAGGCTGACCCGTCATTCCCTCTAATTCTGTGATTGAATCCTCGGCCCTATGCCAGGACCGAACTCTCCTAACGGTGGAGCTCAATTTCATAAGGATTTTAGTGAGCTTAAAGACTATTCCGTAGCCCTTAGGTTTAAGTACGCGGAGCTCGACCGTGTTCTCTTAGATCAGCTTGGAGTCGGACACTCTGAGCCTGGTCGGGCTGTTACGTATATGACGTTGGCGTTGAAGCTCAAGAACTCGTACCAAGACTCGTTGCTAACGACGGACGGATGGGGCGCGGGTGCAGGCAGGGTTGGGGATACGCTGCGGTTAGGCTGACCGACATTTAATTTTAGCAATGCCGAAACAGATGCTGGGGCGGAGAGCGACGGTATGGCAACAGGACAACGGCATGCCGGGAGCGAGCGTCGATGGGGCTGAGTATTGGAGGAGAACAAGGGATCTGCGTCAATCAACATTGAACACCTTAGTGGGGTCATGCAATTCTTGCTACGGGGGCCTGATTTTTATCAATCTATTTCGCCTACCAAGTTTCACACGCAAAGATTTTTACTTCTTGGCTTTCCCTTTTTTGACAAAGTATAAAAACACGAGCACATGGTCACAAAAGCAAAATGTCACCCACTTGGGTGCATAAAACATTGTATTAGTTACATCAAGGGTGGGCCAGGACCCGAGCCCACGCGCGCGGTCCTGGGCCCAAATGATACTGCAACGATTAGCTTAAATATGATGGAATTTGACACCCCTTTTTGTTTTTTAAAATTTGTTTTTCTTAACGCCTCCCGTTGGATGACAAAATAATGTCTCGTGAGCTCCAATTGGGCTCTTTTTTGAAACGCGGAACCCTCAACCCGAAATTAGTGATTGTTTCAAGCCCTCATTTTGCGTTCACATTGCTCATGTGAAATTCTGTCAACCATTTTTAGCGCGGGCCTAAATTTTCTCTTAAATTAGCTCGCTCAGATCGTCGACGCACGGGCACAGCACTTACGGGAGCGCAGAGTATCTGACAGACACCACAGCACCCGCAAGGGCTGCCCCATTTCCTAGGCCTGAACGACATGCTCAACAACCGTACCACAGACCCGGGCGGACCTCTTCCACGCGTCTGCAGGTCGAAGAGTCCACCCGAGACGTGCGCAACTACAAAATTTCCAGTGTCTAAAATCTGTTTCAACTGTCACGCGTGCCTTGAAGCCAATAAAAATGAGTAAAATCTCCAAGCCGTTCAACTTAGCAATCCCTATTACCAGCAACCAAAATTTTCCAAAACCAAACGCAAACCAAACTGAACGCTACAAACTGTACACCCACTGGGCGTCCGCATCAGACACTACCCAGTGGGTGGGGAACCAGTCGAGCGCAGGTGGGCATTCCCAGATTTTCTGCATCCTAAACCCGATTTTGACCACAATTTATCCCACTCTCAACCCACTTCCCCAGCGCGGGAGCAGCACTTACGGGAGCGAGAGGCATCCGACAGACGCCCCAGCACCCGAAAGGGCTATCCCTAGTCCAGAGCTCGAGCACAGAAATTTGAAAACATCGGAAAGCCCCAGGCGGGCCTCTTCCGCACGGCTGCATGCCGAAGAGTCCACCCGGGCCAAACGAAAAACCAAAAACCAAGGAAACGAAAAGTAGACGAGAGCGAAAACATACGTCGACAACCGCCGACTAAAGCGTCAGATTTTAAAGTTACATCGCTCGACTGGTCCCGCCTCTGAGCTGGGACATTTCTTTTTATACCCTAAGTGTCCCCCTTGTTTCTTTGTGCCCTGAAAGAGTACCTAACCAGACCGAGCATCCAAATTTAAACATAAGTCGCCAATTGTGCACAACGCAAAAATATATTATACAAAACAACGTACAAGCCGGGCTGCGACAATGACCAAGCTACTAGCCCATGGCGGGCACTCTCTGTTCTAATACACTCTGCTGCATTGCTAACACAAAAACAAGACGACTTGGCCGAAGGGTGCCAAGATACGGCGTAAACAAGCTAAACCGAACGCTGGTCGGTGCGGCCAAATTTTAGGAGAAAAATATAACGGCGCTCAGGGCGCCGTTTCTCATAGGGATATCGGCACATTTTTGCCGATATCTCGAGATCTAGAAACAGTAGTCGGCCGAGGGCAGGACCAGAATCATGCCCTGGCAGGCCGGCTGCTGATGAGAATTTAAGATTTACTGTATCTCCCATGAGAGGCCCGTTAGAGGCCGTTTTATGCGTAAGAAACCCAGAATTTTGATGCCCTGTTCTAATTTAGGCGATCCTGGGTGGACCCATGGGGGTGGGCGGCCCCGGTTTTCGACCAAACAGTTAGGGGAGAACCCGATAAGTGCCCCAGGCTCCAAAAATCAAGAACTTTTATTTATTTTGGGTGTCTTTTTGGACGTAGAAAAGTGGAGGCTTAAGCGACTGTTTGGGGATCCATAAGTATTTAGGGGATCCAAAATTTTAGACCCGCCGGGGCGATTTGACACCCTAGTAGAGACCTTAAGAGATTTCAGTTACCCCCGTTCCCTTAAAATTTGTAGGAAACCCAAAAATTAAATTTTTGTATCCCACCCTAAAATGATGTCTTAGAAATTTGTATCCAGTATTTCAGTTGCCTTTGACCGAACTTTTGATCTATTTGAGCTTGATCGGCCTGAGTATCGGTAGTTCGAACTTCGCTTGGCGGATTTCTGGCTCCCTTTTTCTATATATATATACATCGTACACTATACGTTTTATATGCAACACACAACAAGTATGGTATAACATGCAAACTGTTTTATGCACACAATATCCTGGTATTTTAATTCACGAGGACCGACCGGGCACCCCTAATGGTTATCCCTGTCTCTCATATTTGGTGCCAAAATCATCCCGTGCACCTTCGGGTGGTGGAGTGTGACCGTACGGATACAATACAACGTTATACAATTGTTTATTTCATAACAAAACACTAATACTGCTCAATGATCATCTTATACTTAGGTCGCACTCCACCGGTGCCCGGCCGTCCGTTCCCTTCATTACCTATAAATTTGTTGTACTTTCTGCCATTTTTATAAAGATTGGGCTGGTACATATTATGTTAGACGACATATCATTCAACATTTAATTTTTTTATATTCATAAAAATAGTATTAGCTTTTCTCAAGCAGGTGCCTGAATGCAATTAGGTTTATGTGTAAAGACTGTTTCACCATTACGACACGTTTTGTGTCAGCTGCAATCATTACTGGTGAAGCTTATACATTCCATGTTGGTTGCTCTTCGCACAACTTCTGGATCCTCGCTGTTCACTATGCGGTAGAGGCGATGGTTTCCCTTTCCCGCGCGGTTACAAATTTGAGGTCTCAACACTTAACGTAAAACGGTATTTGCTCAAGTTTTGAAAGGGCCTAATCCCTCATTTTACATATCAATCACATTCGTCTTCTCCTAATCACCTCGAACTATGTTCCTGCCAAAACAAAATATCGGACGACATGCAACACAAATACGGTAAAGCTCATGCAACGGTATATACATAGAACAAACCATAGTAACAAAATACGAAGTACAGTATAAGAATCATCACGTACAAAAAGTTAAACTAATATATACATGCCGAACAGAGTAGCATAGCCTTACAGACAAGACCATGGCATCCTGCGGGCCCATTTTCATTTCGCTCAATAATTACAATAGAGCCACCATTTTCACCTGAAAACCCGATTTCTGCTCCAATATCTTGGTTCATAACTCGACAATAACACACGTAGCCGACCGGAATGGTTCTGTTACAATTAGGTTGGCTTCCTAAAGACTAGTTGAAAAAATATAGACAAAAGCTTGCGTAAGTTTGTGCGCACTGAGGATTTTTACATTTTCCGTTTAGAAAGTATTATTAAAGCACGGACAATTTGGTGATCTTTTAAGCACACACAACCTTAGCAAAATATATGGTTGTGAAATATCCTATTGAAAACCCTAGGGAAATAGCAATGTTGTAATATTTGCGGAAATTGACAGGTTGACTAGGTTCCTACAGGAAATATTTCAAACAGGAAAGTTTGGAAATTTCAGAATATTGAGCAGGTAAGAAAACTGTGAGAACGGAAAGTTGCAAAGTTTGGTTAAACAAGAGGCCTGGGAAATCTTATGTTTCAGGAGATTTTGGAAAAATAGATAATAGGAGAGATTTTTAAACGTAGAAATAGAAAAACTTAACACTTGAGCACAATGGAACGGAAGTTGGATAACTTTTTGTTGGGAAATTTGAGAGAATGGGTATCTGGCCGACTTTTTTAAAGAGGAGCTTAGAAAATTGTAGGAAGAGGAAAATATTTTGAAATAAGATAGTATGTTTCGCTTTTTAAAGTATTGGGATTTGGGAAACCGTTTAAATTTTGAAAAGCGAAAAATTTGATAAAGTTTGGGAAAGATGGGAAATTGACTGTTGGGTTCTGGGTACCTGGTGAAATTTTTGGGATCACAAATTTGCAGATTACAAAATGGTACGAATTTTGAAGAAAATGTAATCTGCCGCAACACTTAAAAATTACTGATTTGTATATTCTGATGAAATAATTTGCTTAGCACAGAATATCTTGTGTGGACATAGCACAGTATACTCCATATACTGAGCTAAAGCCTGAACCTTTACATAAGCTCAGGTCCTTATCCGAAGCATCTACTAAGCCTAAGACAGTCGGGGAGTTGCCGCTTCCCGAACCACCGCGGTAATTTATTCTTTTTTAGGGTACAGTTCCTCAGCTATGGCCTACTTTTTTACAGGAGAAACACAGGAAACAAAATTTTGGCTCCACTAAAGGCTACAAATAGAGATTTTTAGCTTTTGTTTGAACTATTGCTTCAGATAAGATAGAGAGGCTCTATAATGCCTTTTAAAGCCTAGCTGCTTTTACGAAATGAGTTCGATTTGCATAAATGTTATACTTGTTGATGAGATACCGCCGAGTGCTTGTCGCAGCAGGCACCCTTTTGATCAAATCAAAAATACTCTGGCACAATTTTTCAGGGGAAACATGAATCGCTGCCTTTTGTTATAAGAAAAAATTCGCAAATCCACAGTCACAAATTTCACTGCGTGGAAAGTAAGAATATATTCTTTTACCACTAAGAACTAAACTACAAATTTAATTTTACTTCTACCTTTTCAGGATGAATGAATTTTGTTCACCTGTAAATTTATCGTCAAAAGATAATAAAAATCACCGCTACTCAGAGTTTTGGGCCTTATGCAGTCTTTATTGGTAGTTAATTGTGGTTCTAGCATGTATTAGACGGTCTTTTACTTCATGTATTGCTCGAACATAGATAAATCGAAAATGGTCGATAATATTGTGTATTATCTCATTGCGTTCAGATACAAACTGTGTTTTCATACCACACTGTACATAAATCATATAACAATTAAGTGTTGTTTTTTGACCAACGGCGCAAGCGATTCAAATTGCTGTATTGATTAGCGCTATTTGAAGAACTTAGTTGTTCAGGCTAGTTAGTGTAAACTACCTAGCTAAGTTTCTAAACGTTCTAAAAACTTGTTAAAAATATGTTTGTGTGTTTGGTTATTCCATGTAATTTAGTTCCGAAACTGTCCAAAAACCATAAATTTCCTAACCACAACCGCCGGGAAATAAAGCTTTAAATTTTAGTTTATTAAATCATCTCTTCCATTTATATATATATAGGTTCCCACCAACCAGCTGGCCCAAGTGTTGCCTTTTTTATTTTCGCTCTAAGGAGCCTTAATTTACATATTTTCCACTCTTGGTTTATTAGCTAACCCTTTGTTCGTATTAATTTTGATTTTTTTACTTAGTTGCGTTGTTTATGAGGGATGAGAGCGACGATAGTTATCGGATATATTCACTGGAACGTACACAACGACTAACTATTATGAAACGACGTCTATACTGTCGGTGATCCCATAGGCTACAAGGAATCCTAAGGTGTCTAAAAATCTAAAAACTCCCCTTTTTCTACCTAAAATTTTGGGTTTTCACTTTTTCAGCTATTATATCCCCCCTTCCCTTTTACGTCCTTATCCCAATTGTTTTGTTGTTTTTATTTTATTGAAAGGTTATGCCTGGGGGATTATCGGCCTTTTCCGCAGCACGTTTCTACCAAAAACGTTAGCCAACATCCTCGATAGTGGCCAATGGGGAGGGGGTGGGAGTACAGCGAGTTCCCAAAATATAAGTAAACTCAAAAATAAGGGGGAAGGAGCCAACAAAGGGATGGACCGGTCTACCAGCGGTCGGAGATACCCTTTACCACGAGATAGAAATTGCGGAGTCCAGGAGGTAGACGTCAACTTTTGGGCAGGTCCAACCTTGTATTTCCCTCCCTCATAGACAATATTTCATAGGTTTTGACCTAATTACCAAAATTATACCCAATTTCATTACCCTCCCCTGGGGGATATCCATTCTTTCACAAGGGCGATTCCCATATCTAACTCCGAGGGGGAGAAAACTATCTAAATTTCATATTTCATCCTTCATTTCCCACTCCCTCTCGACCTATTACCCCTTAAAACTGACTCAAAATCTAGGAATTTACCAATTCCCATAATTTTAATTAAATAACACTTTTTCTCCTTGATTTATAACTATCCCCTCCCGGTGGGGTGAATTACCTCTCAGCCCTGATCGGGTGATATTTTCCTTCACCCAGGAAACACTTTAATCTCACTATTGTTCCATTTTCATCGGGTTCAAAATCCTCTAATTTCCACCATTTTCTCCCAAAAACAAATATATCAATATTTGACTTTTTCTAACCATATACGATTTCCCCAACCTTTAAACTTATCAAATGGAGTTCTCTTTACCCTTCCTATTTATAAACCTACTCAATCCCCACGAAATACCCCTGAATAACATCTATTTCTAACCCCAAAACTCATCGAATTTTTCCCAAAAATATACATAGTATAATAATAATAAAATAGTTTTAAAATTATTAATAAATAAATTTACTTAGCTAATGGGGGACTTCTGTGTAAGGGTGGCTACTAGTTTAGTTACGTGAATTCGACTGGATATTATGTGGTGTTGTTATTGTTACTGCTAGTCGAGAGTAGTACTGTTATATTATGTGGTGTAGTCGCAGTTATATACATTCACTTCATGTATTTTTTGTTTTTTTGTTTTTTCTTCCTCCACGATTTGCACTTTCTCTTAGTTTAGTTAATAAGTTAATTATGAGTGTCTTACAATGGTTCTGGTGTTATCTTGCTAGGGATTGCCGGTGATTAGGTCACTTCTACGACGTGTATACGAATCCCGCTGGTGATACTTTTCTAGCTCTAGGACAGCTTCACTAGTCCCGTACTGTCCTATATAGGCCTATACGATTTTCTCGTCCCCATATACATATGGCATACGCGCATTTGCGTAGCTACACACACGCGCATATAAATACGCATAGGCTCACTCACAGTGACTTTGCAGGAGGTTACCTGCATTTCTGGACCCTGCCGAGGTGGCGGTTGCGCTAGGCAGAGTAAGCCCTAGCCGGGTTTAAGGCAGACCAGAAAAAGGGCAGCCCATCCTCTAAACGAGAACCTCTGGGTGGGATTGGTCTTTCTCCCTTTCCGGCACCTTTTTACCACCCGTTGGACCCCAGGCTGCCACACCATGGGCTGCTCTATCGTCGAAGGCTGTGACATTGTAAACATTCCTTAGGGTGGGACATGGTTGTCGGAACTATGTCTTCGCGCAAGCTTCGCCTAGGGGTTGTCCAATGCACAGGCCAGGGAAATTTTACGCTTAGGGGGCTTGGCAGTTATGGGCCAACACCCACGTTCTATTTAGGTAAAATCCTGTGTCACTTGTCCTTTCACACTAACACTAACACCTAAAATTTTTTAGTTTTTCAGGGTCACGAACCACACGCACACTTCAGGTAGTACGATTTAAGGTACATGTATCCTATAATGCATGATCGCACTTTATTGTCTTAAAACCGCTTTAAAATATAAAAATTGTTATAGGAAAATTGGTTACGCAATGCGAAACTCACGGTTACCACTAAATTCCCAACGTGTGGGAAATCTGTGTCGACGGATGGCGCGGGTCACCAGCGCGTGCCCTATCTTTTGTAAAATACTCAAGGTGGCAGGGCCACGTTATCTTCCCAGTACTTGCTCATTTGGCATTTACTCGGTAATATTGGCTAAATTGTTAGCGAAGGCTCCTGTTTCAACGAACTGTTAGATTCATTATCTTAATGGTGCTATTCTTTGTCTATTTTCAGAAGACCTGTAAATATTTATAACTGTTGCGTTCTGGTGCAATCTTTCGACATTAATGTTACGATCTCTAAAGGTAACACACAGGTCTTTATTTTATATAGGAAACAGTTGTCCCAGGTAACGGAATTTTCCAGCGTTGACCGAACAAGTTAATAGTCTTACGAGACGTCCCTCCTAGCTCCAGGCTCTATGTCAACTCTGGCCGCTTGTCGAGCTGAGATAGAGCTTGGATGCCTTCAGAACTAATATAGTTCAAACCTACTCTTGTTTGATCACCTATGATGAAATTTCTCAATTCAAATTTCCCAAATCCATTCTTTCCAAAAGGTATGCTAAAATTTATTCAAATTCTATTCACCACGCGCTACAGGACTGTTACGCGGACTCTTCGCCGTATCGACGTTTTGCCTAAAATTTTTGCATATTCAATCCAGAACCTGTGTTCTCGGGCACGTTCTGGTGGATTCTAAGCTTAGGGGTTTACTCGCCTACACGGGCGCGGTACCACCATACGAAATTATCTAGGAAATCTCTAAGCAAATTATCGTTTTAATTCGCAAAATTGTAATTTTGTTTTTTTGTCTTAAATTTATTAGTTTTCGCGATTTAAACTTTTAAAAGGTTTTACTTAGTGTCATGACTGACGGGGAGACGACGCTGGTGCTGCCGGGGACAGAGCGATGTGCTCTGATTAAGCAGAGCTTCAGTTTCGACGTTTTGTAAAAAAATATAAAATACAAAAAAAAAACAAAAAATACAAAAGCTTCAATGTCAAAAAAATCAAAAAATACAAAAGCTTAAATGTCAAAAAAAAAAATAAATCCCCCTTCCCCTTCCCAAAAGTTCTCACCTCCACATCCCACGCCGCGAGAACAACAGCAACAACAAATGGCAACAGCGATGTCTTGTTTGTCGCGATTATCGATCGTCATCTTTATCTGGTGAGCTTTTTACATACATAAGTGCTCTTACTTAATTAAGTGACGATCGATGGAACCATGGATTTAGGTAAACTGGTAAGAGGCGCTGCCCCGCAGGGCGAAAATTTGAAATTTTTACTCAGAAAGTATGAAATTTGGCCCAAAAAATATCGCAAATAAATATTGGCTCAGAGTTTTTTGGGGCCAAAATTCGAACCGGGGGCACCAAAATTCTCGGGGGGGGTCCCGCCCCCCCCCTTGGGATGGCAAGCCCAGGCCTGTTATTCGAACTTGCCAGGGTACAAACGCGATGGGCCAAGTTCTCATAGTCGCCAACGTTAGTTAAAATTCTCATGTCTAATTTTGAAATTCATTAGTTCTATTTAGGCATTTCTAGCATAAATTCATTAACCACGGCACGTTCTCCGAACTCACCAGGGTACAGTCAGTATTACGTAACACGGATATGCAATCCTACTAACCGAAATTCAATTTAGCCTTAGCTTAATTTTGAAGATGTTATGTCTAAAAGGGTGCCGAGTGCACCAATACCATCCATACCTAACCCCCCAATTTTTGTCCCATGGCAATTTGGTTTTTAATGCAATCAATGGTCTAAGTCTGCTTAGGTTGCGAGACATAATTGGCAATCAACTAGAATTGGTTGAACTGTAGTTTATTTTAGTGTATATACGTTCACACGGCCTATTCAGCTTAGTTCAAAATCAAGCACCAGACATTGACCTAAACTCGATATCCCTGCCCGGGACAATGACATGTCTACCGCTGGGAGCTCGCGCAACTCTCATCCAGTGATAAAGGGTATCTCCGACCGCTGGTAGATCGGTCCATCCCTTTGGTGGCTCCTTTCCCCTTATTCTTGATTTTACTTATATTTTTGGGTAACCCTCGGACTCGCTCTCTATCTCCACCCCTTCTCCATTGGCCACCATTGGAGATGACGGTTACGTTTTGGTAAGAAACGTGCCGCGGAGAAGGCCGATAAACTCACATGGTGGCCATGACGAGGCATGTCATTGTCAAAGTTTAGGCTACACATATTTTGTTAAAGTTGGTCAAAATCCAATTTGTTAGATATATGGTTAATTATTTTGTTATATGGTAAGAGTGTGATGCTGGACATCTTAGGTGGTAAAGGTGCTTAAGAGCGTAAATGTACTTCTGGAAAGTGGAAAGGTAGTTTAACTGGAAATAAACACCTTGAAAGGGTATTTGTTAATTGTTCATTTTATGTTTGTTTGTTGCACCTTACCAGCACGATTTGTTCGTTGCTGTGATGGAGTTAGGACAATCTACTTGTTGTTGTTGATATTTAATGTGAAGGAGCCTATATATGGTGGTATGTATGGAAATATTGTAATAGAGAAGTAATGTTGTAACATTTTTCTAATTCCAGCATGGCTTCCACTTCTAAGGATGTCACTTACAGCGGATATCAAACGCACGCGTCCGAAGGCGACTATAGCGAGGGCGATTGGACGCCCCCTAAACGGCGTTCACGCAAGCGGCGCAAAACGTCGACACCACCGCGAGGGAAATCGGCACAATCCTCACGGGCGTCGACTTCGGTAGATGACTCGGAGCGACCTCCTACCGAGGCGGAAACGCGATAACGGCATGCGTTACATGATCAGCGGTATTTGCGGCAAGCGCTCAAGGAACCAAACTATGTGCCTCCACCGCTTTTGTAAGTATTTGAAAAGTTTCTTGTTGGTAATTGTGAATTTTTCTATAATTGTTTCTTTTGCACTCGCCTATGCACTAACAATCCGTAATGTGACACAGGTATGTCTTGAGTGAAGAATGCCCGTATCCCAACCATTGGCTGGACCTGGGGGGATAGGACGGGGGTATTTATGTATAATAATGAATTGTGTTTTATTTTAGCCATTGGAGATTGTTGGTAAGGAGTTATAATTTTTGGAAAAATTGAGGATTGTGGTGTTGAAAATTTCAGTGAATTTATAATATGTACTAGGTAACAAAGTAATAATAATGGAATCTGATAAGGATCCAGATAGTGTGTTTGTTGAATGTGAGGACCAGGTTGAACGAACCATGTTAACCACAACCACTGAACGGGCGATGTTTTCCACAGTGGCACCACCTATCTTCACGTTTGCAGCCACGACAGGTGTCGGAACAACTTCTCGGATACCACGACGACCCAGAGTTACGGCTTCAACGGGCTGGCGTCCGGATGGGCGGCGGCAACTTCCCCCGCTTGAAGCAGACGTTACAGTAATAGCTGCGAATCCAGGTGCGGAAAGGGACATTCCCTTGGAGTTGTCCTCAGCCACAAGACGACGACGTTATTTCGCAGAATTGGATGATGAGATAACGCGAGCCCAGGATTATTGTCGGAAAATGGCGGGGAGCAAAACAAAGTAGTGCTGATACCAGTGATAATGGAATTCGACGCAGGCAACCCGTAGTTTCTGAGCAGCCAGGATATGGAAGAACAGTAAGTGCAGCGAGACCAACACCATATATTCCACCTCCTTATCCACTGGGTCAGCATGAACCTCAGTGTGGACTCGATGTGTTTAGACCTGAAGATCGCATCGCAATTGAGCGATCTCGCAGTCCGCGCGGACTCTGCTTATGGGGAACCAGGCGAAAGCAGCACTCGGGTGAAGCAGATAAGTCAAGGTGTTGACACTGCGGAACAGCGTATGCAATCCTTGGCACAAGATATCGAACACTACCGCAGCGTCATCAGTCGACACACTTCTGCGGATGAGTTTGAGGTTCGTGAGGCCGAGAATGTATTGTATCAAGCGTTGGAGAATGCTGTTTGTGGTGGTCTTTCGACTACAATCCAAGCGGGCCCCACTCATCCTGCATATGTTGGTGACCGTCTCCGATTTCCAGTACGCACTAAAGCAGCAATAGAAGTATCGACGTATGACAACACGCAATCTCGCTATCGTGATTGGGTTGGCGAAGTTCAACA
Source organism: Trileptium ribeirensis (assembly GCA_030248225.1). Lineage (NCBI taxonomy): Eukaryota > Metazoa > Nematoda > Enoplea > Enoplida > Thoracostomopsidae > Trileptium > Trileptium ribeirensis. The sequence continues at coordinate 35,457 of JASANE010017867.1, forward strand.
GGAGACTCGACGACCAGTTCCAGATACCAAACCTACTGAATTGGATATCTTGCGTACTACTATGCAGGAGGAAGACGATCGACGGCGGCGAGGTCCATCGCTTCCGCGGGCCAACTCAATGGAACAAAGAACATCTATCGCGAATGCACCTGGTATTTTGTCAGTTCGAGAACCTGCTGGACAAGAACAATTACGAAGGCAACTGCATAGTGGGACCGATGCGAATGCCACCGGTCGAGCTGCAGCTTGGTCAACCTTTCCTGGTAGGCCAGAAATACAGTCGTATGTGCTTCGACATCCATGGGAAAAGTTCAAAGGTGACGATTTTCCTGGCTGGTTAGAAGGTTTTGAACGAACACTGCGTAGTTTCTATGTACGATTGGATACGCATAAGGTAACATTATTTACCTTAGCAATGGCTGGGGAATCAGCCAGATACGTTCTTCGAGCGGTTGAATCGGCGTTACCGGAACCTGCTTATTATGAAGACTACGTACGCGGATTTCTTCGCCATTACGATCTTTTGAAATCCTTTGGCGACCGGCTGAATGACTTTAAAGCAAGTATGGTGCAAGGCCGGAGTGAAACTATTATGGCATTTAAAGCAAGATTGCAAGCCACTTGGTTACGAAAATTCAGTCTAATTGAGCAACAGCACAATTATTCGGAATGTTTCTTCACGTTCCTTAAAGGCTTACGTCATGGGATTGGAGCGGATATGCAAACTCGATGTGGAGACCGACACGATGTTGAGGAAGCAGCTCGAATTGCAGTGGAACGTTATGATTTTTTGCGACGGTGTGATACGCATCTTCGGGAGGATGGAACAGATGGGAATGTTCGACCCGGGATTCTACGTAAAACGGTTAGAATGAAAGATGTTTCGGCAGCAGAGTTGGAAATGGCTGACGAACAGCCAGATAGTAACGATGAAAACTCACAAGTAGCTGTAGTGCAAACGGTTACACGTAGTGGGCTTGTACCACGAGCCACTGCAGTTCCAGTTTGTCCAACGAAGACACCGACGACGGGGGTTGTTACTCAGTCGACTACAGTTGCTGGCGGAACGATGGGAGATGCGGCAACGGGAGTCAGCGATTCATCTACCGCGGAACTACAACAGATGATGAAGCAATTCTTTGAGCAGATAAAACTTCAGACCACATCAAAGCCTAACGTAGCAACCCACACTGCAGTTGTGCGCAATCCTTGGAATAATGCACGTAATGACAATACTGGTGCTGATGGAAATCGCCGGCAGCAGCGTATTGGAGGCGGCTCTCTACTAAGTACGGGTACCAATCTTCGCGTCAATCCACTAATGAATACTCGGCGAAGATGCTTTGCTTGCACTGGTTTTGGTCATATGTCAACAAATTGTCCTTCGTTGCCAACATCGTCGGCGGCACCAATGGGGGAACGAAGCCGACCTGAAACACCATCAGAACGACCAATTCCTCATGTAGCTGAGATTACAGCATGGATGGATACGGAAAATGTTAATCATGGTCCGAGTATGGAACCAACGGAATCCGCTACCGACGAGGAAGTTGTTTGGGATTTCGGTTACATCGAAGAAGATATTCTTCTTTTCGAGGGAAATCGAGAAGCTGTCTCCGATGGTAGCTGCAGTACGGAAATTTTTGCTGCTGCGACAATACAGAAGACACAGCGACAAACGGGACGAGTGTTTATCAACGTGGTTCTTGGCGGCGTCATTGCTCGTGCATTTGTGGACACTGGTGCAGATGTTAGCTTAATTGATGCAGGGCTGTATGAAATGTCCTTGAGTCATTGGCCATGTATTAATAGTGCAAAGCGCCTACGTGCTATTAATGGCGGCGAGTTACCATGCCGGGGAATTGTCCAACTACCTGTCAACATTGGATTGGCTACGGTGGAATTCCATCCATTTTATGTAGCCAAGGAGCTAAAATATCCGGTTGTTCTTGGTCATCAATTTTTCGAGCAATACCAAATTACAATTGCTTATCCTGGACCTGATGTTTTGGTGGCAGGAATGCCTGTTGAGGTCTATACGTGGAATTTTATGGCTCGTGACTATCAAAAAGTGGATCGGACTTGTGGATTTACTGTTATTCAGCAAGAAGTTGACGGACGAACGGCATCTGTATTGGAGATACAGGCGGATCCACAGGTTTTCCGTCTGGCACCCAGGTTGTAATGGAAGCAACAGAAGATGGCGCGGCCATTTTCCAAACGGTGCTGGTCGCGAGGTCTGTGGGAGTTGTCCAATCTAGTGGTCGACTCTGGGTGCCTATCGTCAATACCACTAACTCAAAAGTAATGGTTCCAAAAGGACTCGTTTGCGTTAGGATCGAGCCTATATTCGATTACAATATTTATCCTCCAGACGAGGAAATAGAGGAAATCGGTCAGGTACAAACTAGTGACACTGAGTTGGGCTCTGTGCCTAAGCCAGTGCAGCGGCATTGGATAAATCCGGAGCAGTTGCGGCAACATCTCACGACTCAAAATAACTGTAAAGAACAACTGGAACCAATACCTGGTGTTGATTTGTCATCATCGGTATTGGATGACGTGGAAAAACGCTATTTGCAACTACTAATGGATGAACATCGTGATATTTTTGCTAAGTCGAATGAGGAACTCGGCGATTGTAGTGTTGCGTTGCATACAATCAACACGGGTTCTGCACCACCTATTCGGCAAAAAGCGTATCCTGCGCCGCATGCGATGCGACAGGAAATTGAGCGACAAATTAGGCAAATGGAAGCTACTGGAGCGATACAACCATCAAATAGTCCATGGGCTAGTCCGGTAGTGATGGTACATAAGAAGGACGGTACGTTACGCTTCTGTATTGACTATCGTAAAGTAAACGCTTTGACGGTGAAAGATGCATTTCCATTGCCACGTACCAATGAACAATTAGAATCACTTCGTGGAACGCGTTATTTTTCCACTATGGATTTACAATCAGGTTATTGGCAAATTCGAATGGATGAGGAAAGTAAACCTAAAACGGCTTTTGTCACCTACGAAGGGTTATACGAATGGGATCGTATGCCGTTTGGTATAACCAAGGCACCTGCTACTTTTCAGCGGACTATGCAGACCGTGTTACTGGGATTGCTGGGGATCAGTTGTCTATTTCATTGACGATATAATTGCATTTTCGGCAAATTTTTGGCAACATTTATTTGATTTACATCAAGTTTGGCAACGATTACGCGACACCGGTCTTAAAGTCAAAGGGAAAAAGTGTTATTTTGCGCAGGAAAAAGTACAATTCCTTGGACACGTTGTTTCACGTGAAGGAATCAGCACCGATCCTAGCAAAATCGAAAAGGTGCAGAAATGCTCTAAGCCTACTAGTGTAAAGGAAGTACGTAGTTTCCTTGGTCTTACCAATTACTATCGACGGTTTGTACCTAACTACGCTACTGTTGCGGCACCACTGTACTAAACTACGAAGGAGCGTCCTAAAGGAGTCAAGTTTTCGTCAGGA
>JASANE010017868.1:0-19436 GCA_030248225.1 Trileptium ribeirensis
TTACACATACAATTTGCCCAATCCCGCATCTCTGACATCTTTGTAGCCTCTGGTGGGCTTGTGAGACTCGCTCAAATTCCCCATGATACCCAAAATGTCCAATTATATGGAATAAATTGTGTTAATTACAAAACGAAACAGTGCCAGTACACTATAAATTAAATACTGTTCACAAAAAAAGCTTACTCGATGACTTAGCGTAAGTTACATTGCAAATATTGGCGCGAAAGTTAATTGTACTCAAAATAAACTTGGTTGCTTACATGTCGAATCTTTAATATAATAAAATATTGATGTTACAGTGAAATGCAAAGAATCGCGTGTAGTTAATATTAAAATAATCAATAAAAGTTAAAAATTTTAAGATATGGTAATTGATATCCGCACTATCCGGATATCTGATATTGTAATCTCATAACTTTCTTACTTTCTTCAATTTGTTCGCTAATTTTGATTTAATATGGTTGTGTAACGATTATTATTATTATTATTATTATTACTATTACTGTTGTTGTTATTACTATCATTATTATTTCATGTAATTCTGGAGCTGGTGTTCTGTGTTGCTCTTAAACGAAGAGGCGTTTTAAAAGGTCAAGTTGTTTGGTTAAAATATGTTTAAGCAATATTCTTAAATTTTGCGTGCATGAATCTTTGGTGGGTTTTTAAAAACGTTCTGCAAAAAAACTTGGCTTTTGTAAAAACTTATAAAACATTAAAGTTTGTAGTTTCAGAAACTTTTCGTACAAAAATTGGTTGCTAGGCCTTTTTGCTGGTTATTATGCTCAATGTGCCGCCGCGAGTTAGCGTGCTTTTATTTTGCTTTTTTAACAATAAACTATTGTGAACTTAATCGTTTGAATTAAATTTTGAGCAAAAGCATGCTATATACATATTATTTGCACCGGATCCTTGTGCAAATAGACTACGTCTGAATTGGACGTTACCGCTGTAGACCTAAATATTCGGTTTGGTATAATGGTAAATCTCTGATTCTTGTAAGCTTCGGGAGCAAACGTCTGAACTCGGACCATTGCCTCCGATTCAGACAGCTCGAGGCTATTGACGTTCCCGCTACCATCGCAACCCAGACTAGGCGGGTCGCTACAGTTGTATTGTTAAAATGTCTCTGAATTAATTGGCTCATATCGTTTATGCAATTATTATTTAAAGCAGTAATGCAACTATTTAAAAATAAACGTTTGCTAACTGGCCTCTCCACAGGGCCGAAATTTTATCTGGATGGCCTTGAGCTGGGGCCCACAGATACAACCCAGAGGAAATGGCAATACCTGGGGAAATTCCTCCAGCTTAGGTGGAGGAAACCATGCCCAGGGGTCAATTAGGGATGTAGTAAACTGCATGCTATACCGTTTATTTGCAACAGGTATATCGTTTATGTTACATATTTATTAACCACTGAAAATATGCATATTTGCAGGCCTCTCGGGATTCCGACGCTGGGGAGGGAGCTGAACCCGAGCTGGGTCGCTACGACTCCGGCATGCTAGCTCCCGACCTTGGGGTTTGATATGGAGATGTTTTAAACTTTAACCATGGGGGCCGTAAAATTCATTATTTCTACAGCTGTAAACTTTGCATTTACCTTAAAATTTTGAAAAAAATTTTTTATGCCTTCGATCCGACTTCGTCTGTACCTTTTAACTTAACCAAAAATTGAGCGTCCAACACGATTGACCCCGACTTGGGTGAACCCAAGAGCCCGGAGTCACAGGTGACCGCAGGCTTTTGAGGAGTTTCGGAACCCCGTGTTAGGATCTTGTCATGACTAATCTAAACATACTGGCCTGTCCACAGTGGTGAAATCAACTCCACAGGTGCAGTTTCCAAATGCCCCATGTTAGTGAGATTTTCCCCATGTCCGTCCCACCCATTCGGCCGAAAACGCCAATGCTCAACAATACAAAAAATTTTTGGCTCAAAATTTACGTTTTCATATGCAACACCTTTTAAACATTAATTGCCACTATTTTTAATGATAAAATGTTGTTTTTCAGCTTGAAAATACATGCACAGATATAAAAATACATGAAAATAAGGAAATACTAAACATTTCAACATTTTTAAAATAAAACAATACTTATTCCCCTACTTTGAAATTTGTCTATTCTATGCTACAAACACACTCAGTGTCATTAATTTATCAACATCATACACCACCATTGGGGCCCGTGGGTGCGCAATGAGTTCGCCTTTTCCATTTCTTCCGGTCCGGTGTTGCTCGACTTGCCTTCGAAACGCTCATACCCGTCCATCTCTTAATGTCATCCAGCTAGCTTCTCACAGGTCTTTGTTGCCTGCGCTTTCCATGCACACGTCCATGCATAATGGTGTTCTCTAACGGTAGTTTTACTGGATGCCTGGTTGCGTGTCCACACCGGCGGAGTTTCCTCTCTTTAGCAATCTCAAGTAGGCTGTGCTGATGTCTACCTGCCGCTTCCTAAACACGTTAAATAACATTGGCGATAATACGCAGCCTTGCAGAACACCAACGCTGCATCTGAAGTACTCGCTGTAGTTTACACAAACTCTAATCGTGTTCTCAGAGGTGGTGTACAGGTTTTGAAGAAGAGTTAAAAAATTTGAGTCACCTTCATGCCAACGCAGCCCAAAATGCCTCGTGCCACACTCTGTCAAAACCTTTCTCGTAATCAATAAAATTGTGGAATATTTCCATATTGTGCTCGATGTACTTCTCACAAATTATTCGTAGATTACAAGCTTGTTCCACAGTGCCCCGACCAGCTCTGAACCCAGCCCGGCATTGGTCGAGAGTTTGTTCAATTGTATTTTGCAGTCTCTTCTGGATGAGTTTGAGTAGTACTTTGCTTGGATGACATGTTAGACTAATTGTTCTGTGGTCTTTATATTTAATGCTTCCTTTCTTTGGTATTGGAATCATGATTGACTGTCCAATCGTCTGGCCAAATTTCACTTTCCAATGACTTGTTGCAAATAATATGTATATAGCATTTTCACTACTTCTTCCCCGCCGTGTTTTAATAGTTCGCCTGGTATGTTATCTACTCACCGTGATTTATTATTTTTTCAAGCTCCGTACAGCCTCCTCCACTTGTGACATGAAAATGTGACCGGTGCTGCTCGGCGCCTGATTTCCCTCAACAGCTCTCCATCTTTCCTTGTATCGTAATGGTACAGTTTTTCGCTGCACTCTTTCCATCTGTTTAATATCTCTTCTGGGCTCTCCATTCGCTGGAAATTTTGCCAGGAGGCATGAACCACAAGTCCTCCTGGTTCCGAACCGGGGGCGCCCGATTTTGCCAGGGGCATCTTGGGAGAAAAATGGTTAAAATCGTGTCCGAAACACTGCCAAAATGCTTTTGATGGAGAGAAAAAGCAATTTTGAAGCAAATTTTGGCAAAATTTGCGAAATTTTTGGCTTCAGAACGGAATTTTAGTATAAATTTTATATACTTTGGACCGACTGGAAACAAAAAAATTTCCAAGAGGCAATGAACCGGGAGGAGCCCACAATTTTGCCAGAGGGCACGAACCGGGGGCAACTGTTTTAAACCAGGGGGAACCGAAAAAATGCCCCCCCCCAATTTGGAGAGCCAAACTCTTCAGGGTTTGAAAGAACTTGTCCATCTTCACTTTCAACTACTGAATTTCTTACAACTTGTACCTTCTCCGTGAGCTTGCTTTGGATTCCTGTAAAGATTCTCTTCCACCATTTCACATTGTTCTTGTATCCAACATTCCTTTGCTTTCTTCACTTCTCTCTTGACTGCTCTGTTAGCTTCCTTATATTGTTCCATGTCCTTGTTGCTTAAGAATCACTTTCCGTTCAAATCACGTCTTATAATATCACATTTGTCCATAATTTCTCGTGTTATCCAAGGTTTTTAGGCATCTTCCTTTTTCTCCAAGTACATTCTCTGCCAATCTGTTCAAGCTTTCCGTAAACTCCTTTGTTTGTTCCTGAATATCATCTATCAGAAGCAATGGTGCAAACTTGGGTCCAATCTCTAACTTGAACTGGTTCGCCACCAAGAGATCCTTTAGTTTCTTAACATCATATCGAATACAATGAGGTCTGCTTCTTCCGATTCTTCAATAGTTTTAGCGTCATTGAGGTCATCACGAGGTCATGATCACTGCCGACATCTGCTCTCGGATATGTTCTGGTTGACTTTTGCAGAATAGTGGACCGGAGAAAATTGCTGATCATTATGTAGTCAAGCTGGCAGTGATCTCTTCCATTTGGTGAGTGCCATGTTGTTTTCCATGATTTCTTATGTGAAAACAGTGTGTTGCTCACTACCAACTTATGTTTTGTCGCAAATTGTAGTGCTATTTCACCACGCTCATTTGTTTCACCATTTCCAAACTTTCCTGCGGTACCACTCAGTGTGACGCATGAATAAAATCTTTTGTTCTGACGGACCAAAAAACCGACATGTTGATGGATAAATAAACATTATGATCGAAAACACGTCGTTTACCGAGAAATGTGTGCACTTACTCCACATCGTCAGCATATGCATGCACACGTGTGTATGCTAACATTACATTATATACTATGTAACAACATTGCTATGTTGTTACGAACAATTTTAACCATACATGCTCACGGTATGGTGTCTGTGCCACGGATTCGTAAGGTCGCACTGCTAGGGAACATCAGCGAAACCAGATGCACCATTTTTCTGAATCTACATTCGCATTTGTTTTAACAGTCTGTAGCATAAAAGCTATACATTTTCTATTATAATGCATTTGGCATTTTGCATTTCGATTTTACTGCATAAACAGCATTGTGTATAATACAACGTGAGAAAAAGCCTTTACTCGAGCGAACAAATAATTTACGCTCTATGCTGTGTAATATTGGTCTTGTGTAAAATGGTAAACCAATACTTCAGTGTGCGTTTTATATGGAGCGATGGTCGCATCTAGAATAGATCTGACCAGAAAAATCAATTCTGTTTAAAACATGTTAATTAAGAGTCTAAAACATTATTTAGCACTAGCAGTGTGAAATAAGTATCGATATGTTTCTTTTCATTAAGTCAGCGTAAACTTATAAACGGGCCGATATTTTCATAAAATTCAGTTCGAACTGTTTTGTGAAAATAATAGTTTTAACCGTCACACGCAATTTTTTCAATTTCGTACCGTGGAAAGAAATTATACAGTGTGAAAAAATTCAGCTGCACAGTCTAAATATGTCATACAAACTAATTTGACCATGACTATGGGATATATACATGGATAATAACTAATAGTGTTAAAAAATGTTTTCGAATTTTATATGTTTAATATTATCCCATTATACCCCATAGTTTACTCATCGCGATAATTTCATATTAAAGCTGATCTAACTGCCAAGCTAAATGGACGGCTGCTTTGTATATAATGTCATTATGTAAACATTGAAAATTATAATGGTGGAGTTAACTCGACACTGTTGTTATAGAATTCTGTAATATGACTGCGCACAAATCAAACAAGTTTTTCCAAAATAGCCATTTCCACATATTATGTTAAATACGTTTTTACGGTACTCAAAGTGACCTGACGTGCGGAATGAGAGTATTATGTCGATACGTCTTCATTACACGAGCAGAATTTTCGATATTACAGTTTAGTAAAACTTAGTTTGTGGCGAACAAAATATGCGTTCATTATATTATAATCTTGATGTTGAGTGCAATAAATTAAACATAGATTAGGGTTGGTTCAAAATGTTTGTAGCGATTGACTGTGTTGTTTTACTGTTTAAAAATATTTTCTCAAAACTTTAACAAAATGAAAGATGTGATGACGTTTCAAAAGTTTTTTACCATACGTAACTAATTTCGCCAATGATAACAGCTCTATTAAAACTAAATTTTGCTATATATTCGTGGTCTTATTGTGCGAATTGTAATGAAGTGTAACATGTTAAAACACACTGTAAAACTGTGTGAACCACAATATTCTTATTATACAGGTTGGCTTGTAAGACAAAAGTCTGCTGCTTCTGTTTAATGCAATATATGCCTCTGTAATACCTACGTTGCTATGCACACATTCAAAGTTAAGCATTGTATTGGTAGCCAGTAGAAAATTTTAAGGACTGAATTTTGTAAACTTTGCCTATCCGGTAAAACGAATAGCTGCAATGGCTTACTTACTAATTTATTGGCTTATTGGCAATACCAATTAGTAGATGTTGCTTGGTGATGCTGTCAACAAGCAACGAGAACTGGCACCCTAGCATTTGCAACTTGGTGCATTTGACATGCCAGCTTCCAAAGGATGTACAGTAGATACACGCAAATTAATGATTGATGCATTAAAACGTGTGGATGGGTAGAAAGATCATTGTATTTCCTTGAATTTCTGCACCAAAAAGTTCCATCGATATACTCACTTAAAATACTCTCCTCCCTTGGAGGCCGAAGACCGACCTTTCGGCCACGTGGCACTGGCTACCATACCCTGAGAAAGAGTGGGTGGATTTTTGGGAATGTCGAAATGTTTCGAAACTCATAATATACTCTGAAAAAACTTTGCCAATATTGCTACCCACCTCCTCAGACAGGCTGATATTCTTTGCTTTACATTACAATTCACGAACGTTGTTACATAGTATCTAATGTAATGTTACCATACACACGTGTGTATATGATGACAATGTCGAGTAAGTGCACACATTTCTCTGTGAACGAAGCATAAATATACATTATTAGCTTCTTCAGCATCTTCAAAGTTCCAGAGAAGCAATAATGTCACCGTAATTTAATAAATTTAATGTAACATTTATTTTTAATACATTTTAAATCCACAGTGCAGTCATTTCTTTCTTCATATGTTTGCTGTGTATAAGTTTCGAAGACTAGGTCCCGGTTCTGGTTTAAATGGACAGTTTTGGTTATTCCATGCAATTAATATAGCGCAGCGCTATGATAAAGCTAAATAAAACCGTTGTTGCAGTAAGAGGGATATCTGCTAAAGTATAGTGCTTGAAATTATTAACCCGTTCTTTATGTTTTAATTACTAAAGAGGTATGGTACAAAAATTTATTTCTCATTAATAGCAAATTTACGAATACGGCCAAAAATAGATGCTTACCTTCTTTAGAAAAACAATCCGAGAAATAAATACCGAACACAAATTGAGCTATGAGTTATCTAATACAATATTTATATTTAATTATAATTTGATTGCTCCGGCGCACATATGAAACAATAAAATGATTAAGTAACGAACTCCTGTAAAACAATTATAGCCCAACTCTATAAAAAAATTTCCAACCTGCGGGGCAGCGAAGCTACTGCACAACAGGATGCTTGACCTGTTTCCAAGTAATAGGTAATTCAAAGCTCCACAAGGTGAAAAACATCGAACCTGATAAAACTGGCTATATAAACATTGACGAACGATCCCATCAACAACTGACAATCAAATCGGTCCATCAAGCCACCGTGACCGGGTATGACGTCACCGAAATCTTTAATTTTAAACGCCCGCTTAAAGCCTGACGCAAAAAAGCCTCCAAACGGTCCTATAATCGACGCGAATAGTCCCATCACAAGTGAGTGTAGTAGAAATGGTTGAATTTCAATCGCGCACGGCGAGCGACGAGTCTGCAACAAAACAAACGCAAAACTGAATATATCCCTGAAAAAGAAATCGAAGGGTCGTCGTATCCTTCGCGAGAAGCAGCTGGCCGTGTAGGAGAAGTGGTTGGGCTACTTTTGTTCTTTCTGAAGTGTGAATAACAGATACGAGGTAACAGCCCATTCAATTATGTTTCCTACTTAAGCATTCTATTATGTTTTTCTACTTAAGCTAATGACAGAAAGACAAAAATGACAAAACTGAATATAATATTGTCACCAATATTTTACGTTACAGAAGTGTAACAGATCCATGCTGGATCGTTACGAGATAGATCAATCCTGACCACAGTCTAGTAGGCAACATTTATAAATCTTGGTCACAAATTGCCCTCCGAATTTCCCAAAGAAACTAGCTTTGCATGAACCTGAAGCCATTTCCCCGCACCAGTATATATCTAGAAAAGTTACCCAACCGATGGTCTTTCTTGTGCAAGTTTGGATCATGTGTTGATCACCTAGTATAAATAAACTAACTGCACGAGACCCATCGCCGTCCCACTAATAGTCGTTAGGTATTGCAGATAATGAATCGCTACATAATCGTTATGTATCGCCGACCACGAATCGCTATATATGACCTCCTCGCTATATACATGTATATTCATTAGTTCCACGATCTGCACCGTTGTCTTTTTCATGATTCAGAAGTATGGTTATCAATATTATATAATGGTTGTTTGGTTTCCATAGTATTGTTTGAATTGTTGTTGTCATTGAACATCGTACCATGCTATTTATTCTTGCCATAAAGGCACCCAGGTATATACCTGTATCGTATTACCATGACCGTATTAACTACTGTATACAATGTTCCCGTATATACTTGATACCATGAGAGTATTGAACCATTGCATTCGATTTATATCCATACCATTGTTCATACATATAATCGATATCATGATTGCATTGATCCCTTGTACTCGACTTCTGCAGTCATTACCATACCGGGGTTATTTTAGAGGGGGGAAGGGGGGGCGACCCCAAGGGTCGGCTCCCCCCTCCCGGCGAGCTCCCCCCAGACGCCGACTCCTACTTTTTCGCAAAAACGACCCCTTAAAATTTACGTTTTTTTCAAAGAATTGACCCCTTAAAGGGTCACTAGAAAATTTAAAAATGGCTGAAAAACTTGTTAAATTGTAAAAACGGTAATATTTCGATTTTAAAAACCTGTATAACGTAAGTCTGAAATACGTAACAATATATACACGCATATCGTAGGCTAAACAATCAATTATTTTGGTCACCAAACCTAAAATATGCATGTATAAAAAATATATTGTATTAATTTGTATAAAATTACTGACCCATTAAGGGGTCATGACCCCTGGTTTCCGAAACGACCCCTTGCTACTGACCCCTTAGGGGCCAGTAAATTTTTCCGCTTACTGACCCCTATCTGGGAGGGCCTAAAATAACCCCGGATGTTAGGATGTCCAAGAAATAAAATTGCCTTCCCCAACTTAGTATCTGTCACCCAAACGCCAATTTGCAAAGCCAACTTAATTTAAGGGCTTTAAACAGGAGGTGGCAGCGAAATTTGGCTATTTTCGGGGCAAATCAGGGTTGCGAGAGGCGGGTGTGGGTAGAAGAAACAAAATCATAGTTAGGCTGCCCAAAAATAAGCTTGACCTTCCCCGAAATAGTATCTGTCACCCGAATACCAGTTTACACAGCCAAAATTAATTTAAGGGCTTCAAATAAGACATGAAAGCGAAATTTGGGAATTTTGAAGTTAAATTATGGGTTTTTTGGGGGAGTGCTAGAAGAGCCAAAATCATAGTTACGCTGTCCAAAAACAAACTTGACCTTTCCCGACTTAGTATCTGTCACCCAAATGCCAATTTGCCCAGCCAAAGTTAATTTAAGGAGTTCAAACAAGAGCTGGCAGCGAAATTTGACCATTTTGGGAGTAAATTAGGATTGTAAGAGAATAGAAGAGCCAGAATCATAGTTAGGCTGTCTAAAAACAAACTTGACCTTCCCCGACTTAGTATCTGTCACCCAAACGCCAATTTGTTCAGCCAAAATAAATTTAAGTCTTCAAACACAATCAAGCAGTGAAATTTGGCCACTTTATCTAGTGGGCTAGAACAACCAAAATTATAGTTAGGATGTCCAAGAAATAAAATTGCCTCCCCGACTAAGTATCTGTCACCCAAACGCCAATTTGCCCAGCCAAAGTTAATTTAAGGACTTCAAACCGGAGCTGACAGCGAAATTTGGCTATTTTCGGGGCAAATTAGGGCTGCGAGAGGCGGGCGGGGGTAGGCAAGACAGAATCATAGTTACAGTACCCACCAAAAATGACTGTCGCTCGCTCGCGACTCGCTCGAAATAAATTTGTTCTAAAATAGAATTTTCTATTAATTTAAAAAGTTGCGAAATCTCGAGTGAGCCACTCGCTCGAACTCGCTCGCTCGAAATGCGACGGTCATTTTTGGGGAGTACTGTAGGCTGCCCAAAAATAAACTAGACTTTCCTGACCTAGTATCTGTCACCCGCATACCAATTTGCACACCCATAATTAATTTAAAGGTTCCAAATAAGAGATGACAGCGAAATTTGGAAATTTTTAAGTTAAATTATGGGGTGGTTTTTTGGGGGGAGTTCTAGAAGAGCCAAAATCATAGTTACGCTGTCCAAAAACAAACTTGACCTTCCCGTTAGTATCTGTCACCCAAACGCCAATTTTCTCAGCCAAAGTTAATTTAAGGGCTTCAAACAGGAGCTGCCAGGAAAATTTGGCCATTTTGAGGGCAAATAAAGTTTGCGAGAGGGGGTCGGGGGTAGAAGAGCCAGAATCATAGCTAAACTGTTCAAAAATAAACTCCGGGGTTATTTTAGAGGGGGGAAGGGGGGCGACCCCAAGGATCGGCTCCCCCCCTCCCGGCGAGCTCCCCCCTAGACGCCGACCCCTAATTTTTCGCAAAAACGACCCCTTAAAATTTACGTTTTTTCAAAAAATTGACCCCTTAAAGGGTCACTAGAAAATTTAAAAAGGGCTTAAAAAATCGTTAAATTGTAAAAACGGTAATATTTCGATTTTAAAAACCTGTATAACGTAAGTCTGAAATACGTAACAATATACACACGCATATCGTAGGCTAAACGATCAATTATTTTGGTCACCAAACCTAAAATATGCATGTATAAAAATATATTGCATTAATTTTTATAAAATTACTGACCCATTAAGGGGTCATGACCCCTAGTTTCCGAAACGACCCCTTGCTACTGACCCCTTAGGGGTCAGTAAATTTTTCCGTTTACTGACCCCTATCTGGGAGGGCCTAAAATAACCCCGGATGTTAGGATGTCCAAGAAATAAAATTGCCTTCCCCAACTTAGTATCTGTCACCCAAACGCCAATTTGAAAAGCCAAATTAATTTAAGGGCTTTAAATAGGAGGTGGCAGCGAAATTTGGCTATTTTCGGGGCAAATCAGGGTTGCGAGAGGCGGGTGTAGGTAGAAGAAACAAAATCATAGTTAGGCTGCCCAAAAATAAGCTTGACCTTCCCCGAAATAGTATCTGTCACCCGAATACCAGTTTACACAGCCAAAATTAATTTAAGGGCTTCAAATAAGACATGACAGCGAAATTTGGGAATTTTTAAGTTAAATTATGGGTTTTTGGGGTGAGTGCTAGAAGAGCCAAAATCATAGTTACGCTGTCCAAAAACAAACTTGACCTTTCCCGACTTAGTATCTGTCACCCAAATGCCTATTTGCCCAGCCAAAGTTAATTTAAGGAGTTCAAACAAGAGCTGGCAGCGAAATTTGACCATTTTGGGAGTAAATTAGGATTGTAAGAGAATAGAAGAGCCAGAATCATAGTTAGGCTGTCTAAAAACAAACTTGACCTTCCCCGACTTAGTATCTGTCACCCAAACGCCAATTTGTTCAGCCAAAGTTAATTTAAGGGCTTCAAACCGGAGCTGACAGCGAAATTTGGCTATTTTCGGGACAAATTAGGGCTGCGAGAGGCGGGCGGGGGTAGACAAGACAGAATCATAGTTACAGTACCCACCAAAAATGACTGTCGCTCGCTCTCGACTCGCTCGACACTCGCTAGCGACTCGCTCGAAATAAATTTGTTCTAAAAATAGAATTTTCTACTAATTTAAAAAGTTGAGAAATCTCGAGTGAGCCACTCGCTCGCTCGAAATGCGACGGTCATTTTTGGCGAGTACTGTAGGCTGCCCAAAAATAAACTAGACCTTCCTGACCTAGTATCTGTCACCCGCATACCAATTTGCACAGCCACAATTAATTTAAAGGTTCCAAATAACAGATGACAGCGAAATTTAGAAATTTATAAGTTAAATTATGGGGTGGTTTTTTGGGGGAGTTCTAGAAGAGCCAAAATCATAGTTACGCTGTCCAAAAACAAACTTGACCTTCCCGTTAGTATCTGTCACCCAAACGCCAATTTTCTCAGCCAAAGTTAATTTAAGGGCTTCAAACAGGAGCTGCCAGGAAAATTTGGCCATTTTGAGGGCAAATAAAGTTTGCGAGAGGGGGTCGGGGGTAGAAGAGCTAGAATCATAGCTAAACTGTTCAAAAATAAACTCCGGGGTTATTTTAGAGGGGGGAAGGGGGGCGACCCCAAGGATCGGCTCCCCCTAGACACCGACCCCTACTTTTTCGCAAAAACGACCCCTTAAAATTTACGTTTTTTTTTCAAAAAAATGACCCCTTAAGGGGTCACTAGAAAATTTAAAAATGGCTGAAAAAATTGTTAAATTGTAAAAACGATAATATTTCGATTTTAAAAACCTGTATAACGTAAGTCTGAAATATGTAACAATATATACACGCATATCGTAGGCTAAACGATCAATTATTTTGGTCACCAAACCTAAAATATGCATGTATATATAAATATTATGGCCAAAACTGAAAAAACCAGCGCCACAGAGGTATGTTGGGACACCTGAAAGAAAAAATATATTGTATTAATTTTTATAAAATTACTGACCCCTTAAGGGGTCATGACCCCCAGTTTCCGAAATGACCCCTTGCTACTGACCCCTTAGGGGTCAGTAAATTTTTCCGTTTACTGACCCCTATCTGGGAGGGCCTAAAATAACCCCGGAAACTTGACCTTAAACGACGTAGTATCTGTCATCCCAATACAAGTTTGCACAGTCAAAGTTAATTTAAGGGCTTCAAATAAGAGATGGCAGCGAAATTTGGCCATTTTGAAGTTAAATTATGTTTTTTGGGGGGATGAGCGCTAGAAAAGCTAAAATAGTAGTTAGGCTGTCCAAAAACAAACTACGTTTTCCGCGACCTATTATCTGTTAACGAAATACGAATTTTCCCAGCCAAAATTAATTTAAGAGCTTCAAGCAGGAGCTAGCAGTGAAATTTGGCCATTTTATCTAATGGGCTATAACAACCAAAATCATAGTTATGATGTCCAAGAAATCTAATTGAATTCCACGACTTAGTATCTGTCACCAGTCGCCAATTTGCCCAGCCAAAACTGGACGGATAATGTGTTGGTTAGGTATTTGATCTTCCGTAGATCGGATTGTACCGTCAGTTCCTCAAATTAGTGTGACAATTTTACCCAGCTTTTAGGTACCTCGTAAAGCGTCCGTATTCTTGACCAGCACTATTTCGTGTAATGCCGGATTTTCTTTGAGGTGACTTTGTCCTTGCCAATGATCCACTCGTTCTTTCTCACGGAGGCCGAGCATGTAACTGTCATACGACTGTTCATACACCCTTTATAACCGACGCTGCTTGTGTTTCCAGTATCGCACGAGGTTCCTCCCGGCATCACCACCGAAAGGTAAATATCAGGGGTTCCAATATAAATTCCGTCAGGAAATCGTGACGGTGGAGGAGACATGACGAAGAGCCCTTTTACGGTTTCAATCAGGACGGCTTCGAATTCCTCCCCCACGATACTGAGCGGTATTCAATGGTCAGTTTGGTGCAGGCTGCAAGGAGACACACTAGGAACAGTCTGTTATGAGCGGTAGTAGCAGTGCAGCTGTAATCACGAAACTATTGCGAAACCGAGATTGTACTCAATCAAGAGTTAATTCGATGGTCAACAATTCGACAAACCCACATGACACCGTCGACCTAGTAATTCGGTAACGAAGGCGTAACAATTCGCCCGTCGGGAGTTTCGCGAACATCCAAGAATATACGACGAATTTTGTTGAATACGCTACTTTTAGTAAGTTACTATTAATGCGTTCGAAGTTAAAGAAGAGAGTATCCTAATCGATATTTGTGTGCTACGGTATCTCTAGATTTTCTGGCGCTTTCGTTCTATTAATTACTGCAGAACGGAGGGCAACGATTCCCTGTATCGTCATTATGAGCACAACGGCAAGTGCCATAGCTTCGTCATTAACGCCGCGATAGCTGTTCTTACTATCCTACTTCAGACAGCTTCGTCATGCTTTGACAGAAGGCAACATTATCGACAATGGCGATTCATCTTCTAGGCAGCAACGTTGCATAAGCAATAATACGGGACGCCCAAGTGTAGATAATTTCCCCATGCTTTAGTATGTTCTATATAATACGTACTACTTGCAGGATGTGTAACATTGCGAACTAAACGCATAACATTAATGATCTGTTGGAAATGATATGGTGCGATAGAATACGAATTGACAGAACTACGACTCCTGGTCAACGAGTTATCAGCTACAATTAACATCTTCATCGTTAGGCATAGTCCATCAACAACGTTGTCGTCACGTTCTCAATATCAGGGACGACATTAGTTACAAACTCTTACGAAATCATCTCCTGCGCGCTGGGCTTGTTCACCCCTGGACCGAATTGATTGGTTGTCGAAGCTAGCGCTGGGAATATCATTCAGTCATGAGAGACATCCGCGGCGCCCATTGGTCAGTTCAACCCAAATGCATGCAAGAAGTGACTTTAGCTCCTTTCATCACGTCGGACGGGTCAGTGACATTTACTAATTTTGTTATTGGTTAATGTTATAGTCAGTTACATTTCATCATTTTGATGTCATCTGACGACAGGGGGGTTAAAAGAGCCAAAATCATAGTTAGGCTGTCTAAAACAAATTTGACCTTCCGCGACCTAGCATCTGTCAACAAAACACGAATTTGCCCAGCCAAAATTAATTTAAAGGCTTCAAACAGGAGCAAGCAGTGAAATTTGGCAATTTTCAAGTTACATCATGGTATTTTTTGAGGGCGGGGGGGCTAGAAGAGCCAAAATCATATTTACGCTGCCTAAAACAAACTTGACCTTCCGCGACATGCGACCTAGTATCTGTCAACCAAACACGAACTTGCCCAGCCAAAATTAATTTATGGTCTTAAAACATGAACAAGTAGTAAAATTTGGCCATTTTATCTTGTGCGCTATAAAAACCAAAATCATAGTTAAGATGTCCAAGAAATAAAATTAATTTCAACGACTTAGTATCTGTCAGTCAAACACCAATTTGCCCAGCCATAGTTACTCTAAGACTGGAGCTGGCAGAGAAATTTGACCATTTTGGAGGGAAATTAGTGTTGTGAGGAGGGTGTAGAAGAGCCAGAATAGTTAGGCTATCCAAAAATAAAGTTAACCTTGCCCGACCTAGTATCAAGCACCAATTTTCAAAGCGAAGATTAGTTTAAGAGCTTCAAATCGGAGACGACAGTGAAATTTGGCCATTTTAGGATCATAGCTAGACCGTCCAAAATATAAACTAAATTGAACTTCCCCCACCTAGCATCTGTCACACGAATACCAATTTTGTCAGCCAAAATTTATTTATAACTTCAAATAGGGATGACAGCGAAATTTGGCCATTTTAGGGGTAAATTAGCGTATTTACGCGACTAGAAGAGCCAAAATCATATTTAGGTTGTCCAAAAAATAAACTAGACTTTCAACGATTTAATGTCTGTCAACCAAATTTAATTTAAAGGCTTTAAATAGAAGATGACAGCGAAACATGGCCAGTTTGAAGCTAAATTAAGGTATTTTGGGGGCTAAAAGTCCCAAAAACATAATTAAGCTGTGAAAAAATAAACCTGGCCTTCCTCGACCTAGTCATCCAAACACCAATTTGCCCAGCTAAAATTAATGTAAGGGCTTCAAGCATGAGGCTCGTGCATGAGGTAAGGTCAAAATTGGAGCTTCTGAGACGCCATTAGATCCAAAATACGGGTTTTTACCACTCAACATGCTTCTCCTCCGCCAATTTTTAAGACACATACGCATTTACGCAAAAATATCGAACAAGTAAGGCTCCTCAACTTAATGTTGCGATCTTTTAACCTTTGATCCTAAAATCAAGTTAAAGTGTTAAAACCGGGCAAAATCTGATTTGGACAGAAAAACATCTGGTGTGCATCTGTTATAGCTGCACTATTACATCAATTTTATACATGGAGCCACAAAACCAGATCAAAATAATGGTCATTGCATGCACAACTGAAATTTCGAAGACCTTTTCTGATCACTGCGTTATCGGCCCGGAAACGTAAAAAATTATACCCATTATACTTTTTAGATGATTGTGTAGAAAGGGATATTTGGACCAGTTTTGTGGCAGCGCTGCAGACCTAATCACTGGGCCCAATAGCGCCAATTTTTTTAAAAAGTTAGAGTGAAAAGAACTAATAGGCATGGTGACACCCCTGTGTTGTTCACGCAGTTTCAGGGAAATAAAAAACAAAATAACGATGTCTTCAAACGGTGTGTACACGCACACCTGGAAAGATATCGAAAAAATAAAACATATCCCATACGGGCGGCCCAAAAACCTATAGACACCAAAAATATGCACCCCAAATGTATCGCTAAACAGTTAGGTCCGACTGAAAAAAACAAGAAAAACACTGCATTCCTCTTAGGAACCATCATTGTAAATTTTTGTTTGTCTTCGTTTCACTCTCAAACTCCCGTGTCAAAAGTTTGCGGTTTCTCCCCGAGAAAAATGATTTTAGGCAAATTTGTAATTTAAAATAACACGCGCAATGCACAAAACCACAAAAACATCAAGCTCTCGTTTAACATTAATTACTAGTATCTCGCAAGTGAGGGTGAAACGAAGTGAACATGATTTCATCTATATTTGTCATTATGTGTAATCACCCGTAATAGGCTGTGTCTGATGTATTTGCTATCCTAAGAAATCTGGAAGCCTTCAAGCCTTAGAATATTCTGGTGTAATAGAAGTTAAAGCACACCATCTATTATCGAAAACTCTTATCCAATAATTCTATATATCCTGAAAGCAATATATAACCAACAAATAAAATTTTCTGGATCGGGTCCGTTGACTCTAAACTTACCAAAAGCCACTGAAAAGTAACAAATAAACGTGCTGGACCTTAGGATAATCAAATTACTATACTCAGCGTTAAAAAACCTACATAGAGATCACTCTTGATGCCCTGCGCGCAATACTTAGCTAAACAAATGACGACATACATTCCGGAAATCAAGTTCATCGACCCTAAACACACTAAAGACCTCTGAAAAACATGAAATATTTGTGCTGTGTTTTTGATAACCAACCCGTCTTATTCAACGTGCCGTAAGCCTAAATACTGGCTTCTCCTAACGGCTAAAAATTTTTGCAGCGGCACGAACGTTGTAAATGGGCGTGAACCAGGGTGGTGAAAAGTGGGTCGAAATCTAAAACTTTGTTTTAACACTTAAATACTTTTCAGCGAAAACACTAAAATATTGTTAATAAAAGCTACAAATTGTGAAAAACAATTTATTGAGGGTTAACCAAATTTTCAACCAATTTTGCTGAAATTAATCAATTTGTTGTTCCAGAAATGCATTTTTATACGAAATTTGGTGAAGTTTTTAAATCAAATGTGGGTGTTTTTCCCGACGAGAAGCAACAATTTTGTCAGGTGGAGTCAAAACTTTTACACCAGCCAATCTGACGGGCACTAGTTTTTGCCAGGGGGTACCTAACATGTCAGGCCACACTACCTAAAATGTCAGCCCACACTACCCCACTTTAGAAAAGCCAGTATATAGACCGTTCTTGATGACCTAAGAGTAATGCATAACCAGGTAAAAATCGGGGTTTAAAAAATCGGGTTCGGGCCTACACCCATTGTGGACATCTGAAAAGGCATCAAATATTCCCGTTGGGCTATAGATAACCAAACCATAGTATTCCGCATAATGAATATTCGTATATAGACTATTCTTGATGCCCTATACCCAATACATAACCAAATAAGTGAGAATAGACAACATTCTTGAAAACGGCTTCGTTGGTCCTAAAACTTTAAAATTCCATGACATAGTATAATGTAGTAAAGTTGGATTCTAGATAACAAAGCCAATGTATTTAACGTATCTGATAATCTAATAGACACATGTTGTAAGGTAAAACATACAATAACAAGCCGAAATTTGAAAAATCAATGTATGTGGTGAAAGGTCGATGAACCATATTTGGGGCCACAGCGACCAAATAATTTGTTAACGTTTGTAAATGTCGATGTGTTGATTTTACGTGGTGGTCTCCATGTTTCGATGCGAAGCTTTTACCATACAGGTTACGAAACGCTGGTACCCCTGATTTGGTAGGGAACCACTAAAAACTTATTTTTTTGCCATTTTGAGTAAAGGGTACATCGTTTTATCACTTTTGCCATCGAACAAGAAATTATCGGAATATATATACCGGAAAATGAGTTATGCGTGACAACGACAGAAAAATTGCACAAAATTCTATATATATACATACATATATGTCATCGGAAGAACGCCAAAATGTAACGGCAATTAATTCCAGAAGATTAGCAGCAGTGTCAAGGCCGATAGGTCGTTATGTTGAGGGTTCGGCGAATCAGAATGTGTTCGACATTTCGAAGCAAGGCTTCCGAACTACGCTCAATGCTGTTTAGCGCAATAACTGAAAAATCTTCGGCGCTAGCTTTAGTGTTGCAATTGGTATAATGTTGAAAAATCACAGAATTTGAAATCTGAGCGCTTCTAAGCGGTTTTCCGCTTCTGGCCGCGATACCAAGATGTTCAGATATCCTAGCAGTAAGGAATCCTGCAATATTACATTGCAAATATTTTCATGAATAAATTGGAAACCAAATGGCTAAACGATTGCCCCGTCGCCTTCAAGCCCATGTACTACCGTAGATATGTTGATGATACATTCACATTGTTTGACAATGTACAACAAGCTACGCAATTTTTGGAATACCTAAACACGAAACATAGTTCCATCAAGCTCACTTTAGAACTGGAAAAGAATGCATCGTTGCCATTTCTTGACACGCTGATTTCAAAAAAACAGGGTAAACTACTTACATCAACATATCGTAAATCAACGTTTACCGGCCTTATCGCGAAGTTTGATCCGTTTGTGTTTGGTAAATATAAAAAGGGTCTTATCCAATGTCTCCTGCATAGAGCCTTTATGATAAGTTCCAATTATAACATTGTCCACAACGAAATCAGCTTTTTGAAACAGCTTTTCAAAAAAATGGTTTCCCGGTTAACTTGCTTGATAGCACCATAAAGAACTTTGTCAACAAATGGGTTTCAAAAAGCAACCAGTTGCCATCTTCTGAAAATCACATAATGACACGAAGTAATGTAAACGAAACGGAAATCAAGTAATTCACATTAAAACTGCCATTTATTGGCATTTTTACATATAAGCTTCGAAAACTTATTGCAAGTCTGTTCAAAGCAACGTTCCCAAATATTAATAATATGCCTTATTTTCGAAACAGGGAAACGAATCAAACGTAATTTTACGTTCAAGGATCGAATACCAGATGTCCTA